>NQII01011432.1:0-21909 GCA_002778355.1 Clitarchus hookeri
ACAACACTTTATGTACGGCGCACATCATTAATAATAGCTCCATTAGTTAGGGCCTTGGCGTCTTTGAAGCCTTCAGACAGCCTGGAAAACGCTTCCCGTTAACACTTACGATCCTATCATTTCGATGTTCACGAGCAAGGTTTACTTTACAGTACTTTGCGTACCGAAGAACCGGTTTTCCACACTCATTGGTTTCTTCTTCTTCTTCTTCTGTTGGAAGTGGGAGCGGAATTCGACCACCAGGTCACCAGATATTTGCCATTGACTAGGAATCCTCTAGAGGATGTCAGAATGATTTAGTCTAGTCCCACAAGTGAAAGCAACGTACAACGACTTGATGTTTGGGACGTCAACAAAATTTACCGCAACATAGTAGGGTGCTTATTTATTGCACATGGAAAAAATAATTTTTCTTATTTGGGAATGGCAACACGTGTAACGTCGAACAATAATGAATTTTGTTACTGAACTATTGTATTGTAAAGAATACTATGGAATCTTATCTACAGACATGTCTAATAATACCAAGACACTACTTGAAAATTAATTAAGTCTTTATACACCCGTATTAAAATATCATAGAAGGTAAAACTTTTTTATTACAGTTATTTAGGAAACAATTAAATGCGTTATGAATGTGCCAACTTTGGATATTAAGAAAGGTCAAAATTTATGTATTTGCAGCTTGATGTATGGCAAATTTTCTAAATTATGTTCATGTAAAAACTTTTTACATTTTTAGGAAGTTCACTGGAAAAATTATTTACAGTGTACTTTACGCAGTAATTGGTTACATAAGAATAGAAATGCTGCATAAAATTCAAATACTCTTTCTCACTCTTACAACAGATCGTGATCACTGTACACTATTAGTAACCAATAGTATTTTTTTTCCTTATGTGCGCTGTGTTTTGAGAACTTTCCTGCACACTGGTTTGTTTAAGTTCGAGCACTGAGTACTTTGAGAGTGTGGTTTTGAGAAACAGCCAAATATTGAGTCAACTAAATTACAGCTCCGAGCAAAAACAAAGTTATTTGTCTGCAGCGTCCGAAGTAATACATTATTGTTTTGTAAGTAGATGCACAGATTAGCTGGAGCGCCAGAATGTCAGTTTCGTTAATACACTCAAACATGTATTTTACTCGTGGTTGCTTATCACCCGATACTCTTACCATAAATAAATATATATATATATATATATTTCATACGTTTCCACAGGTGCGTATCAAAAGCAAGTGCTCTAAAATCTAATCATATGCATCGATGCGATAATTACAGGGACGTAACGCGTCAGCAAGCGATTTCGCGAATATTCCCCGACCTCAACGAAACTTAGATAACGCCGGTCCAAATGATTTTCTCAGCCCTACAAAAAAATCTACGCCAGGACGTAATTTACACCACCAAATTCTGATCGCAAAGATGAAAAAAAAAATTAAAGTGAGTGAAAATAACTCCAACTGACGGCGCGGCCGGAGTTTAACTGCCACGGTTGACCTGCTCGAAAGAATCCCGCTGGAGAGAGAGTTGTTGAAGAACTAGAAGGCGTGAGGTAGCTTCGCAATTTGCCACTTCCGGCTGAAACACTTTTGACGACTTCATGAACATGCGTCTTCGCCATTTCACCTGACAATAGGGACGCTGCATATGGCCCGAAGCTAAAGCAAGAGCTATGCCTTGCAAACCCTCGAGGAACAATTTCGTTTTTTTTTTTCTCAAGTTGGCCTCTCTTCCCACTTTTCTTCTTTTAAACGACGTACGAAAACGTGGAGGGAGGAAATAGAGAAACGAAACTGCGAAATTAGCTCCGCGTATTTGCGGGAACCCTCCCATACACTCTCCATTCTCTCGCCTCGAACGAGAGTAAATGGTGCGAAATAAAGACGCAATGTTTCTCCCGCGGCTGTACGCGGCCGGATTATCCTTCGCCTGCAGACGCGGCGATAAATATTTAAAGTAATTAAAAAAATAGTGCCGCGGAGCAATAACTGGTTTCGCTGAATTCGCGCTCGCGGCTTCCCGCGTCTCAGTTTAGCTTGAGGAACGGCGCGCGCGCGCACGAGTAATCATTTACTTCAACGGATTGTCAGGGTTGTTGAAACACGCCGGGAATAATTTACGGATTCAATTTTCAGTGAGCTGACCCCGCAGGATTCCAATTATAACAGCCTGCAACTCGGAGCTCTAGCGTGTGTGAGTTTGTGTGAGGTCACGGTAAGGGAACAAGAGGCAGAAAGTGTTGTGTTTGTGTAATGAACCGAATAAGTAGAGATGTTTATTAATAAAAACGAACATTTGGTGTGATACGTGCATCAACAGCCATGTTTTGTGTGTATATTTCATTTTTTATTTTTTTTTTTCGTTTCATACGCCATAAAAGATTTCTTATTGAGTATACGACTGATAATCAACTCTAAAAATGAGCGGACGTAATTGCTATTCATATAGGGAGAGACGTGTCCAAAAAAAAAATCCAGTGAATCTGGCTAATGAAAAAGAAACCGATGTATTCTANATTCATATAGGGAGAGACGTGTCCAAAAAAAAAATCCAGTGAATCTGGCTAATGAAAAAGAAACCGATGTATTCTGATTTGCGTGTGTCTATATACAACTGATGTTCTTTTTTCTGGTAATTAAAACGTAGGGCGTGATTGAATGAAAAAGAATTTTCTTTCGTGCGTGCAACGAACAGTTTTATTTCCACAAATTCTAATATTATAAAAATCGAAAAAGCATCGTTAACAAAAAATTTTACCTACAACTTTCAGTCCTCTTTCAAAAATAATTATTTTTTAAATCTATTAACACTTTAAAATTTTCCTGCAGAATCATTTTTTTATTTATCTATGTTTGTTGTGAACTGGGCAATGAAATATTTCTTGAGAATCGTTGAGCACTTTAACTTGCAGAGATGAGTCGTTTATGTAACTAACATTATTTTTGTCACTTAACACACAAAATGTTTTTTTCTAGTTATACATAAGTTACGCTTGAGTTTAGTTTGCGTTCAGGAACCTTATGAGTATTTATCATACTGTGGGTCGTTCAAAGAAACTATATCTAGACAAAAGGGGTACGGACTATGTAAGCCATGTCAGGTTATAGTATTTCAGCAATTCCTTAGATTCAATTTAACATTTTTCTCTAACGCAAGATTACTGGGAAACTCATGCATTAATTAGAATGACTACGGTTGTATACTCCCACTACATAGGGGCCGTAGTGGCTGAGCGGCTAGCCTGTTAGCCTCCCAACATGGCGAACCGGGTTCAATCCCCGGCCGGGTCACTCCTAGATTTTCGCATGTGGAAATTTTGCCGGACGATGCCGCTGGTCAGTGGGTTTTCTCAGGGATCTCCCGTTTCCCCCACCCTGCCATTCCGGCGCTGCTCTATACTCACCTCAATCACTCTCGTTGGCTCTCAAGACCTCGCTGTTAAGAGCCGCCCAAATCTCTTCATTCATTCATCCCACTACATGGGCACAGAGTGAACAATTTAAACTGGCGAAAGTTTTATATTGATACCGAAGTCTATTCACACGACTATGGTGAAAAGCCTCACTTGACAGGGGTATTGCAAGACTCCCGCCATTTATCAATAACTACATACGAATCTCGTAACCCCAGCCGAACTAATAAATAAACTTCCACGCTAAGAGGTGCTAATGGAAACAAGACACGTTTTCAGAACATTACGCGACCAAACAGGAAGTGGTTCTAGTTTAAAGTGACCCTCGCTATTCGATCCTTGTGTACCGCGTATGTAAAAGGTACACAGTAAAACAATTACAAAATAAACAGCCCTATAAGACGCTACAAGAAATGTGCTGCACATTATAAATTCAGTAAAATATTTATTCAAATAACAAGAACATTGGGAACAAAATATTATTAACCTAATATTTTATACTTATACATAACCAACTTTGTTGTCTTGTAACGTTCATGCTATCGACAGCTTACAATATTTTTTCGAAAACTTACAATGTCAAACAAGTAGATCTTTTTCCTGACAACTCTTCTCTGAACCTCCTAGAGTGAAATTCCTAGAAATATTTATTGGTGTATAGTTACCTGTTTAGCGAAGTGTTATGAGCACGCAAACGTCTCACTAATATCCACACTTTTACTTGTCTTATAAATAAAAAATCTCTTTGAGACAGTTAATAATTTACGTCTCAAATCCTTCAAGACTTTTGCAGTCACGGGTGCAAACAAGAAAAAAATTTCAAATATCCGACTTGGCTGAATGTGGAATATAATTTTATTTATTTTAAATCAATTTAAAATATAGTTTCCAGTGTACGTTAAATTTTCAATTTTGTCTAATAGGAGAGTTAGATTTTGGAGAGTTTTTCTCCCTATTACTGTGTATTGGAGCAAATTAAGCACTCTCTCATGCGTGACAGAATTTTATTGTCCATACTTATGACATCCTTGTCATCTACATAAGCAACCCTGTTATCGTTAAGTGTTTTAATTAAAATTGAAATATTTGACAATCGTATGTTTCGCTTTCTGACGTAATTTTTTTTATCACCATTTAATAACAAACGCCTTTCTTTAGT
The DNA here is from genome assembly GCA_002778355.1 of Clitarchus hookeri. Lineage (NCBI taxonomy): Eukaryota > Metazoa > Arthropoda > Insecta > Phasmatodea > Phasmatidae > Clitarchus > Clitarchus hookeri. The sequence continues at coordinate 4,573 of NQII01011432.1, forward strand.
GATGCGCACTCTTATTCGGAAGGGCATTTAATAGTGCTCTCTACTTATAGAATAGAAGGAAACTCAATATTTACTTTTGAAAACATATAAATGGAAAGAATACATGTCAGGTGATTCGGGTAACATAATGTTAAACAAAAAATAATCAAAATTATTTTGCATTTAGTACGTAAAATTCCTAGCCTTTGGAAGGTCTTGTGTGTTCTGATGGTTAAGCGATTCTTTCTGAAGCTCTAGTTAAGTATTTAATTTTTGTTCACATTAAGTCGTTTAAGGTAACAATAAATCAAATAGTTTCAAATACGATGATGATTAAATTTTTTATAAAAACATAAAACTGAGTACACTTTTCTAAAAATTGATTCTTGTGGCGAGATAAGTAAATCGTTTTCCAAGAGCGTTTATTTATAACTTCTATAAAAATTTTGTAGGTTTTTTTTTTTAGCGTCCACCGGAACATAACCACATAGTCACGACAAATTCTAACGAAGGAAGAAGCGTAAGAATCGCAGAAAAAGGTTTTATTGTTAAGGACGTTGGGCAAACATCGCGTTGGCTACGTCGAACAAGGCATACACTCGCCAACATCCGTATTTTAACCTTGACGAAAATGCAACCTTCGTTGCTTTCTGTCACCTGCAGTTTTCCTGAACGGACTACATTTCAATCGAACAGAGCATTTTTTCGCGTTCTTTGTAATTTAGAATACCCTAATGCGATGGCAGTGTTAGATAATAATATATAATAATCAAACTTACAAAAATGCATATTAAATACTTTATTAAGAAGATAAACTGAATCAAATTAGTTCAATTTACTAGAGTATAATATCCAATAGTGAAAGATTTTGTCACATTCTACAAGTTAAAACTGAAATCGAGAATAAAATGTCTACATATACACATACATATTCTTGTGTATAAGCGGTGAACCCCTAAATGAAATTTGTAGCTTAAAAAATTGTCAAAGTATTTTATCCTTTCCTCTTCTATATATTTGGTTCACTGTTTAATATTGAATTGTGTTTTTTGTTTTAATTTAATTGCCTCTCTCTTAAAAACGCCACAAATTCTTTAATAAATCACGTAACTGGTTTCTGGTCTTGTTTCCAGTTTTTTCCCGAGGCCAACAATTTGTTAGATTTTTTTCAGTTGTAATTTTTGTTTATAGCATGCTTTACTTAGAATGACTACGGTTGTACACTCCCACTACACAGGGGCCGCGGTGGCTGAGCGGTTAGCCTGCTCGCCTCCCACCAAGGCAAGCCGGGTTCGATTCCCAGCGGGGTCACCCCCGGATCGTGGCGGATGATGCCGCTGGTAGGCGAGTTTTCTCGGGGATCTCTCGTGTCCCCCGCACTTGCAATCCGACGCTGCTACACACTCACCTCACTTCACCCTCACCTGCTCTCAAGGCCTCCCAAAGCTCTTCACTCACTCGGGAGTATTGGCTCCCAGCCGGCCAATAATCTCAGAATAGATCAATAAACGTAGTTGAAATGGCGTGGCGCGGTTCCACTTGTTCCATAATGCGGTTGCATACCCACCACGCATGCTGGAGGCGTTGGCCAGGTTCTGGCCAGTTATTTTGAGTGGTGTGGAGTTTATTATCTCTCCATACACATTACAGACAAACGCTTGTGCAGACTCTTGGCAAACTGTCTTCCCAATCTCACAATCATCAATAAGTTACACGACAACTGTTTTTTGAACACTTCATAAGAACTTTGCAAAAGGAAGGGTTATTTGAGCAGTGAGCGTATTTGACCACTGTCAAAAATAAAACTATCTCCGCCCGTCTACTGGTATCTCAGGAATTTACTTTGTTTACGGGCAATAAATTTGGGTCGGTGGATGTTAAAAATAGCCTTGATTTGAAATGAATGTCCAAGTATATATTTTTTTCGATGGTGGTATATTTATACCTACATTTGTCTATATTACTATCTTTCTACGGCATGTAGGTATAAAGTAATTTTTATTTTAAGTTTAAACATTTATTAATTGAATTTAATGACTCTGAAATGCGGGAGAAATTATTACTGAATTACGGAGCCATAGTTTGCTTCTGCTAATGAGCGAGTATAACCAAATATATTTTATTATTTTTAAATAATGTAACGAGAAAATATTTGTTCATAGAGTCTCTTGGAAGAAAAATAAAACCTACCAACTTACTGTTAGTTGCGTTAAACATAATTGCAAAGAGCGAAATAAATCTAACAAATGTTTCTTAGATTTATGCTGATTATGCTCTTCTAGATTTTACTATGTAAATTGCCCTGCCTCCAAAAGCAAATAAATTATGTTTCCAAACAGATTTACATTTTTTTCGTTTCACTTGCTACAGCAAATTTAATGTGCCGGGAGTGTTGGCAAAATTGTAGGATTCGTTAGCGCAATTCAGCTTATGCGGTTTTTAATTGGTAACCGAATGTTCTCTGCATGCGAAGCTGTATTCCCCTATATCACCGTATCGCTCACCATTTACTTGCGCCATTACTGAGCGTTCGTGATTCGTATATACACGGTATTCTGTGATCATGACATAAGATAAATTTTTATTGAGTAATCTCACTAGTCTTATACCATAAAATATGCAATCAGTTAAGGGATATTTTAAATTTTTAAAATGAAAATTACTATCGGAAAAAATAATTCCCATCATTGTAGGAACGATAAAAAACTTTTCTTGAAACAAAGGCAAATAATAATAGCAGGCACGAAGTACAACAGTCGAAATATTTCTCGTATATTATGAAATGATTATTATTTACATATAAGTTGCATGAGAGTGGATATATTTGAGCGGCTCTTAACATCAAAGTCTTGAGAGTTGATGAGCGCGAAGAGAGGTGAGAATGGAACAGCCCCAGAATGCAAGGGTGAGGAACGGGAGATCCCCGAGAAAACCCCCCGACCCAGCGGCATCGTCCGGCAAGATTCCCGCTTGCGAAAATCCGGGAGCCACCCCACCTGGTTTGAAACCGGTTCACCTTGGTGGGAGGTGAGTAGTCGCATACGAGTTCACTCGAATCGTTACATTTAAAAATAAAATTTGTAGTTAGGTGATGTGTCAGGTCTGATGATAGGTAAATAGTAGCACGTAGCATTAGATGCTTAAAACATTAAGATTTAATTGTAAACTTTTAATTTCACAAGTCACCTCAAACTCGATCACTCTTTATTAATTTGATTCAAGATTTTCATAACATTCTTAACGATTTCGGAATGCTTTGGTTTTTTTTTTTTTAATATGATGGCAAAGAGTTTAAAGAATGAAATATTTAATAAAAGGAAATAAATTTTGGAAATGCATTAGATAACGTTATTGAAATTTTGAAATTTAAATTTGTGCCAAACAAATGAACACATTATCCGTAGTTATCTTAAAGTAAATTTATGTAACTAGATAAATATACAAAAGTGTATTTGAAATGCATTGTGTTATTAGCCCATAAATAATACGATATAAATTATTTTGCTAAAAATCAAATTTAATTAACCTATTTTATGGCGGGCCAAGTTCTGAAACTTTGTAAAATTTCTTAAGTTTTCCGCTTAATTTTATGTTTCCCACTTTTGTCATATTATTAATTTATAAAATTTTAACTATTTTAATATTTAAAAAATGAAGACCAGTGTGAAATAAAAATCTTTAAGTAAGCGGGAAGTCAAGGTTCAATTTTTACTGGGCAATTGTTTTTTCTATATAAATAACTATATATCCATAGCTGACGTTCTATGTCCTCACAGCCAACAGTGTTCAGCATCAGTGCACATAAAACTCCCACGCCGTAAATGTCACTTTGTTAAGCGCGCTTTCGAGAACATTGTTCCTTAAAAGCCACTCGCCATACACTCGAATCACCATAAAATGTTCTCCGCTCCAAGTTTCTCACAGCCCTGTTACGCAGAACTTGCCCTACCTGTTCCAAATTATCGCACTCCAGGAGCACTTAGCTTTCAAATTACGCCACCGCAAGAGTGAGTATCTCAGATTATCAGTTATCGTAAAAGTCAAGTCTACTGTAATCGACAGTATCTTTTATAGTCAGCCGCATTTAAACTGGAGAAGGTTATAATGAAACCTCAATTTCATGTAAATATGTTAACTCTTCTGCAGTGAAACTTCCCAAAATGCCACCATTAAGAACTTAAAGCTGATACAAGAAGTTACAAACTGCAATGTAATAAACCCTTAAATATTATTCTAGGGTATTACATAATAACAGCTGATAAGGGACGGCATTTGCTTCCATGCGTAAAGATAAAACAAACAGTACATCACTAGGTAAAATTTCAGAAGATAATTAAATCTCTATTTATAATATTCTTCAAATCTTTTGACTGAAAATACTTTAATGTCCAGATCACACTGTAGACAACACTAATTCATGTTGAAGTTGAATTTTTGGTAACATATTTTTAACGATGTGCCATTAACGACGATGTTAATTATGCTTTCTACACACTATATATATACTGTTAACGTTAAAAATGAGCGCTTTTGCAACCCCTGCTTAAAATCTACTTGCATGCAACATGCTTATTCTTTCGCCATATGAAAAATTAAAATTTCCATGGACCTCATAGCTTTATTTAACATTGGCAAAGTATAGCAAAAAAATTATTAGAAAATGTAATATTTTATAAATTTGTCAATTATTAAAAATCAGAATGTAAAAAAATAATTTTAGTGTTCAGAAGTGTTTACTTAAATCTTTTAATTTAAAGTTTAGATACTGATACTTTCGCTCCATCGTTACCAAATTCATTGTGCTCATGCCAGTCAGTATGTGACCATTAAAATACATGCAAGTAGGGGCAGTGCCATTTTTCAAAGGTTGGCGTTAACAGTAAATAAGAGAAACTTTTGCTGAGCTAGAGTGAATTACAGTCGCAAAATGTGTGCACCAATTACCCTTGATCCCGCATCATCACGCAGCGCTTCTTTAGTGGTGCACCATTTGTTGGAAGTAGATGCAGCAGTAACGTCGCTTTGCCTTTTCCGACAAATCACACTTCGCCCTGGGAGCTGACAAGACTCGTATCTGGACCTGGTGCTGCATTGGTGAGTCTCGGCATCAAGACCATACGCATGTACGCCACATGGCTTTTTACACGTGAAGAGATTTGGGATGCACTTAACATCGAGGTCTTCAGAGCCGATGAGGGTGAAGCGAGGTGGGTATGAAGCGGCGCTGGAATGCAAGGGCAAGGGAAACCGGGGATCCCCGAGAAAACTAGCTGACCAGCGGGATCGTCCGGCACGATTTCCACATGCGAAAGTCCGAGGGTGACCCCGCCCGACTCGCCTTGGTGGGAGGAAAGTAGTCTATCCACTACACCACCGCAGCCCTGCCAGGTTGCGGGGGTTGTAAGTTTAAATTTTCTATCATTCGCAAGGCGTAGCTCCAGATGTTACTTTGCAGCACGACGATGCTCGGTCATCTTGCAGCACGTTCTACAAGATGCGGACACCTCAATTTGGCCTGCGTCATCGCCGGATCTCTCGCCAAACCAGCATGTAAGGGACCAGCTGGAAAGCCATCTTCCCCAGTACCTACGGGATGCCAAAATTACAGAATACATCTGCAGGCATTTGAAGTAACATGGCTTCAACCCACTGCAAGGCAAAATTCAAGGCCTATGAGATACCGTGTCATCTCGAGTTGCCACCTGCATTACCGACAAAAAAGGGCACACCCAAAATTTAAGTATTTCGTTGTATGGCATTAAATTTTCGCCGGCTGCTTTTGTAAACGGAATTTGCTCCAGTGTTTATCTTTGCTTAAACCAGAGAGGTGGCGTAACAGTAAACAACTGGACCCGCATTCGCGAGGACCCGGGTTTGATGCCTGGTCCGGCTATCCCGATTTAGTTTTTCTAGGGTTTTCCTAAAACACTCCAGTTTAATGCTGGGATGGTTCCTTAATGCAACTCCTGGCCGATTCCTTCCCCATTCTTTCATGAGTATCTAGCGTTTCCCTGCTACTGCCTTATCGCTGTTCGGGGATGCTAAACAACTCATTAAAAATAGAAATAACTACGTATTTAGTGCTGCGTTATTTATTCCATCTTCTTTAAGGAGTTTCGATTTCACTGCCCAGCAGTAAATTTGGTAATATAAGCTACACGCGATTTTCCGCGACTCAATAAAGCCAGGCGATCACAGACTTCAAGTGATATTATTTCCAAGTACAGTAATAGCAAATAATGTACTTGTACTAGCAACTACGGCGAGGTGCCCCTTGTGTCTGGGGCAACACCCATTAGTAATGATATTTTGAGGAAGAAACCGTAAATGCACATCGTTCCTTAATTGTGACGTGGAAGTAATGTATTTTGGGCTTACGCCTCGCTCATACAGTGCCCTATCATCTGTAACCAGTTGCTCTCCACAATCAGGATCACCGAGCGAATTGGCGATGGTCTACGTTAAGAAACTAGGCCGGCATTCGCCTGGAAAACTTTGGACAAATTGAACGAGTGTACCTGGATTAGGAACCGAGCCGGCACCAGTGTGTTACTTCTGTCCCACCTAGATCGTCAGTGCGACGTCAAATGAGACCGTAAGTTGCAGTGGGGAAGCAACTCAAAGTAGGGGGGAACGGGATTGTACCGAGGAAATCTCACCGACCAACGGCAACGTCCGCCGCGAACACTACCATGCGTAGAACCGCTTGCGACTTGTCCGGGAAGCGAACCCGAATCGCTAGTCACGTGACAAGCGCCGTCCCGCACCACCTCCCCGCTCCCGCTAGAAGTGACCAATGAGCTCGCGAATAACGGGGGAGGGAGGGGTGGAACAGCCACCCCACCACCATCACTTCACTCCTAATTCACCCTCCATGACTCCACAACAGTGGGGGGCATAATGAACCCACAGGAGGCTCTCGACGAGTCGACAGCTGCGCGCGGCCGGCTAATGAAGCTTATTCCGCCACGATTAACGTTGGCAGCCCAAGTAGGCGAGGGAAAGCTATGCCGTGGTTCCTGGGTTAGAGTCCTGCGTGAAAATACACGGACGTCTGACGTCACGTTAGAGCAAAAAAAAAACACTACCGAATTACCACTTCAGAAGAAAAAAAACTATACGTTTCGTGCGCCCCAACTTGCCTACAGTCAAAACAAGTTTGTGTGCGAGTTCGCTTTGTTCTCCCAAGAATCTCTGGCTGATGAAAACAATCCTAGTATAGTCCATTCACGGTTATTTCCAACTTTTCTGAAGCCCTGCTGAAGTTCTACTTCAAGGATATTTCTCAGTCTCATGCAAACAAAGCTAAACCGAGTCTAGAAAGTTACACCAAAGGGACAACGAACCACATTCGTGCGCACTCAAGTGTAATAATATTTTGTACAAGAACTATTTTTTTCTAGGTATTACCAACACACCTATTTTCTCACTATTTTTGACGTGACAACGTCTTAAATTAGGTTGCGACTGGGAGTCACTTATGAAAAAGTGTAACGCTCGGTAACGTTACGATGAGTCACCGAGGAGGGGTAATCAAGGGAGGGAAATGAGGGGAGGAAACAGGAGGGGAGCCGAGCCGGCCAAGGAGAAAGCCACCTTGCATGGAAGCAATTCCAAAGACGAACGACGCGGTGGAGCTAGCGTCGCAGTTTTACAATTAATAAATGTAATTAGACGAACCACAAGGAAATTAATAACGCGCTTGATAAATAAAGACGCTCTCGCATTACTAAAAAAATATGTTTAATGAATATTCGTTGCAGTGACAGATATTGTGTTTTTGACGTGACAACGTCTTAAATTAGGTTGCGGCTGGGAGTCACTTATGAAAAAGTGTAACGCTCGGTAACGTTACGATGAGTCACCGAACGAGAGAGAGGCCCGCCGAATGCCTTGCGTCTCTCTCCCACTCAACTATGATCGGTCTGCCGCGCGCGCAGCACTACGTTGTCACGTAAAATCTTCGCCCGTAAAACCGACTTTACAGGCAACCATTTTTTTATTCATATTAAGTAAAAGTGGAATATTATAATGCGTAGTTAAAATATAAGTAAAGGTATGATTGAAAATGAGGTTTTCCTTTTAACACAAGTATAAAATGCTTGTGATTTATGGCATATTTAGGAGACATCCTAGCACGTAATACGTGGGGTGCCTGCCTTTACAAAATCTGCAGCCATGGCACCTGTAGGAATTCGGTGGGAGTATGTTTTCTTTCTCTGTCTCACTGCCAGAGACTGTAATCTTTTGTTTACACAACATACACATTTACGTCGTTTCCCAAATGGTAAAGGTGCTGGCGGGATTTTATATGGTGATATTTTGCTGGCTTAAATAAGACTTTTATCAGTGAATCTGCCAACAATTCAGCCAAATGTGAATCATTGTCACTTTCAAGGCTTCCAACTCTCTATTTNCTTTTATCAGTGAATCTGCCAACAATTCAGCCAAATGTGAATCATTGTCACTTTCAAGGCTTCCAACTCTCTATTTCTCGCTTCAAATTAAGTACAGCTTAAAATTGTTCTGCAGTGAAAAATTTTGTTGAGCTTGCTCTCTAGAGCAGCGATTCTCAAACTTGTTTTGCCACAACACCCCTAATAACTTTCGCGGAACACCGAATTTCTGAATTTAATTAAGAATTTTGAATACCCATATAACTTCATCCTCGCATNTAATAACTTTCGCGGAACACCGAATTTCTGAATTTAATTAAGAATTTTGAATACCCATATAACTTCATCCTCGCATCTTATCTTGCAAGCATGCCTGCTAAGACTCCATAGGCCTTCGAGGCCAGGAAAATAAGTTTTTTTATTTCTGGCCTATATGCTACCCAGTAATACCTTCCCGTGATATTGGTTCTGTTGACATGTGATTTACTTTAAAGCTGAACCTCACTGTCTGTTTAGGAATATTCTAATTTTTCTGATTAAATATTTAAAGGAAAATATTTATTACTCTTAAATATCCATTAATTTATCTTACCTGTAAATACAGACGTAACATCCGAAAATTTAAGTTAAGCAATGTTAAAATTAGCATAAAACATTCGTTCTTCTCGTATCTTATACTGTTACTTTAAAGTAGGGGCAAAGATATTTCGCGAAAAGATTTCGAGACAAGATACAGTCAAAAGCACTGTCGGGTCGTCCAGCTTCTTTGATTGGCTAAAAAATGTTCTGCCCCGTGATAACCATTTGTGCTCGAATCACGAAGGTTCAGTGTCAGAGTTACTTAGTCCTGAGTGACTTGGTCAAAGACGGACACGGCACCAGCAGCCAATGGAGGTATAACAACAGCTGAGGTGTGTATATAGTATTGAAGTCTACTGTGTGCTCCGATTTTTATGCGAAAAGTCACTGGCCCTAATTACAAGATTCCACACAACACACATTTTATAATATACGTACATAAAAGATCTACTTGTTTTTCCTCTCTTAGGATACGATATGATACGTTAATTTTAATATTGCATTATGATCACTATTATCGTGGGGTGACTCTTGTGGAGAAAACCTTTTACCAACCGGATTCTTTTTCATACGAATATGTTAGAGCACGAGGTTAATGAGCCGATCTCCGCGACTTTGTGCTGATAGTAATTGGGAGGAAGGTTTTTTTTATTACTTCTCCATTTGCGGCGAACGGAGTCGTAAGCCATTTCCACGATCTTCCCTAATTCCTGTGCTCATTTTTGTCATTATAAAGTTAATTTAACAGACTCAAATTGATATTTTCAATCGCAGTATCATGTACGTAGATTAATTTTTGAACTGTTGCACAAAGACGCAATACCGCGGGAATTCCTTTTAGTTCTCAGAAAAATTAAGCTAGTGCTTGGTTCATGTGTTAGAAACCAGAGTGTAATATTTGTTAGCCAATTGGTAAATATAAATTTAACGTAAATACATATTTATTATGAAATACTTTTCCTTGTAACAAATCCATTCTGTTTCATCTAATTTCGTATGGCTGTATATCACACAAATTTATCTTCAGGATTTCTCCAACGGCCTTTAAAATTCGATTAACGTTTATTTTTTAACATACATTTGTTTTCTTTTTCAGCCTGCTAAGTGTTACGAATATACATAACCACATTTTTATCTGGAATGCCAGTTTTGATGTTCGGAAACGACATGTGCTGAAGATCTAAAAATTTAGAAACCCCGAAAATTATTTCTAGAGAATAAATTCTGCACTTACAAATTATGCGCTCCTTAGAACGAGACAAGAAAGCTGAATACCCATTGGTTTATTTTTCTGTCAAACAATTTTTGAAGATCACAAGCAGAACTTCAACAGTCGTTGAAATCATGATTACCAAAGAATTAAGGTACAAAATTTTAACAACGGAAACTGCAAGATACGTCTTTAATATCCTTGACATGAATGCCGAATGACGAGTGTTTTTTTCTGTCACTGGCCCTACTACGCACTGGATATCGGCGTTCATCACAATACTACGAAAGGCACTGGACGAGGGGTGATGGGATGTTAGCGACTATCTACAGCAGTACGTACGATTTGAAAATACGTGACTTGAAGCTCACAAATTGTGTTATTATCACTACCCTTGTTTAAGAACACTTCGAGCCAACGCCAATCACAGAGTTATCGCGGAAATTTAGCTTTCTCGTCATAGAATAATCTCTAATGACACAATTGAGATATATGTAAAATTTAATTAAGCATTAATTAAATTTATTGCCGAAGCCCGATACGTTTAGAGCACGCCTGCTGAGTACGCCACCCGCAAAGCATTCCTGACTGGCAATATTGCATAGATTCCAGGTGGTGGCTGTAGTTTGCCCCTTACTTGCACGCACGCAACTCGCATGGCAGCGCTGCAGCGCGTATCGCATAACTCGCAGGGTGGTGGCCGTGGCAACTGCGCACTCTGCTGGAGTACATTGCATTAGCCCTGTAAATCGCACACGCCCTGCACATCAGTAATTAGGAGGGGGTTGGAGAGGGGTGCTCGTGGGGAGCAGTTGGTAAACAGGGCTTACCAGCAGAGCCTGCCTGGGGAAGGGGAGGTTTGAGTTATCGCCGGGTTATGTGCGCGGTAATGCCCCGCATTCCTCAGCCACTCCAGTGCGGGCCAGACTGATTGTATGGGCTCATGTGCGCCCGAGTCTGCGCTCCAGATAGTGTATAGTCATCTCCCTACACTTATGGCCACGTTCTACAGGCAACAATAATTTCATTTCATCCACCAACCCAAAATGATGATTTTGTGGCCGGAATACTACACGAATAAACGACGTGAATATTATTTAAAAAATGTATGAGTTTTATTTTTAATTCTACGTATTCACAACCCCTATACAGTCACCTGCAACTTAAAATCAACCCAAGTAAATTTTAAACGTTATAAATGATTTTAACAAGATGACATTTTGACTTAAAATAAAACTCGTGTGCCTCTAGAGTTGATGTTAAATTGCACGAAACCGCATTAAACTGCATTCTTCAGTTTCTATACACGAAATATGTGTTCTCACTGTTGAGTGCTACACATAAGTAAACACCGTATCAAGTTGTGGAGAATTCATATGCTAAAACACTAAAGGTTTAAATGCTGATTTCTTCGTGTAAAATATATCAAAAATGTTGTGTAACCCATTGCTGCATGGAAATCTAGTATTCTATATTACCAAGAGACGTTATATGCTTCGGAAAATTATTTATTCCTTTTACTCTTTGTACTTATCTGGATAAACTATGCCAACTGTTCTGAAGTATCGTCGAATTTTTTCAGCGATGGTAGAGGATGTGCAATTATTTGAAAGGGTAATCCGTTGCTGTAGGCTATTCGTGGTAAAGTGAGCATTTTTCGTAGCCCACTAATTTAGAATAATACTAAAATATATTTTATTATAGCCTTAGACGTTAACTTTTGGGTCTGGTGAAATATATACACTGTGTTTATTATTAACATGTCCAAATTAATTTTTTTTAAATGGGGGAACGATAAAGAATGGCTGATAGGAAAAAAGAACTAGGTCCTCAAAAGGGCCCACTTTACCATGAACATCCTATACAAGCGAAGCAACATGGCAGGTGTACATTGTGAATGTCAGGAGATGGACTAGCAGCGCCTGGCATTTAGGCTGCCCGTCGCACTTTTCAGGTGGCCGGGTTGCAGGTAACTGGGCGGAGTGCGCTGCGTTCGTGTATATTCACACACTTGCGCACTGCCGTCACCCTCTACTCATCCTTTCACTCCATGGTCACGTGGTACTCCTGACTCGCTTCGCTCGACACAATGGAAGCTATCAGCCTGCCCAGTTCATCTGCACCAGACAAAGGGTCCCCTAACTTTAGGGACTCCAGGCACACTTCCGATTAAATTTGACATCGGAATGAGAGACTTTTGTTCGCAGGTGATAGCTACGAATTTAACGTTTTGTCGAGTTTAAAGTGGTCGCGTACCTGGCGCCTGAACCGAATTACAGCATGCTTGCAATTNAATGAGAGACTTTTGTTCGCAGGTGATAGCTACGAATTTAACGTTTTGTCGAGTTTAAAGTGGTCGCGTACCTGGCGCCTGAACTGAATTACAGCATGCTTGCAATTAGTGTTTTTTTTTTCATGAACAAACAAACATATCCTAAATATGTTTACTTGCAAAAGGAAAATATGTAATGATACTTTTAAGATATCGCGCATAGTACAAATGTTATTTTTAAGCCATACAACATCGTTAAAAACATAATTTTTCAGACTATTGGTCCCTGAAACATCCCACACGAACGAATCTTCGATAGCATCCTTAAGTGAACATTATTACGGACATGCCGCTATTAAGATCATGTGGTCACCGCTTCAAGTCGCACAGATGCACGCATAGCAACGAGAACATAACACTCAATTTCCGCTGTTTAAAACCCAACTGTACAAGTTATTGTATTTTTAAAAAAAGGTTACCATTTAAGCAATTGTTGACCTTTAAACCTATCAAGAAAGATTAGGAAATTCCTTAAGTACCTACCAGTAAAAAAAGTATTCTTAAAATAATTCTCAAATTTTTAGAGAACAAGAAAATTTAGCAAGTGCTAAAGTTTTCGTAATATTTCTTTTAAAAACCTTTCTTGTGGTCTTCTTTTATGAATACCACACTTCTCTCATATTTCTCCTGAAGTTACTTCTGACGCAGAATACGAACCTAGCAAAAATGTTGACCATTGCTTACTTTTTGCTCTGTATTTGTGCGCTCTGAGCAGATGGAACCCTGTTTTGTCAGTGACGCCTCTTCGCATGTATTGCTGCACCAAAGCTTTATCTAACCCCAGGGCCCCATTTTTACACCCATAAAACACGTATGTGGCAGCAGTTAACTGTTTCACGGACAATGAAATAGAGGATGTTATAAAGGGGGCCGTTGATTGAAGAAGGCCCTGCAAGTTAATGATAACTAAGATTATATATTAATCGCCAATAGTAGCAGGATATAAAGTTTTTTCTCTGCTTGAAATAATTGTAAATTTTGAGTTAAAAGCTTACTTGTACGCATTTCTACATGTATGAGTTTGCGGCTGTAACAGCACGGAGTTATGCAACTTTGCAATGCATTTTCGGGTTGTTTATGCGTTACCATTGCAAGGCATTATCAAACCATTACTTTAAAATATATATATATATTCTTATAGTAGACAACAGATAGAGCCAAAAATACCACCACACGTCTCTCCCGCTCTGAAACCCAAGCAAAATGTGTTACCATCATCATCCTATATGTCTGCGCCCCGCGCATCTCGACAGCACGGCGCGGCGGTAGAATAGTCCGCGCAGGTTGGCCCTACCGTGCTCCCTATGCAACATACCCAGCAGATACTCTGACCTAACACCAGTCTCTAGGGGCGTCTCGCTCGGTATCTAGAAAGCAGAAAGAACAGAGAAGCAAAATCTCTGTTGTTGGAGTTCTGCGCCACACATATACGTGACGAAAGTTTGCATTTTTTTTTTTTAATTTAAAGTTTTTTTAAGTATTTCCCATGCGTTTTGGTGTACTATGCTCCGCCACTAACCGAGATTAAAATAAAAACAATTCTAAATTTATTATCCTTACCAATTCAGCCTTAATTATGACCAGTTGTGGCCGGCTGTGTAGTGCATCGGTGCAGTTGCACTGAGCAAAACATGTCCTCGCCTCCTAACATGTTTCCGTGTGGCATGTGTGGTTACACTGCTCCTCTGCCAGTGAGAAAGTTTTCCCGCCTGCCAACTGCTGCCCTGCGGGGAATTGCCCTGCAAGGGTTGGTATGGCGTGCAGTGCTCGGAAAGGCGACGTCATGGCTGGTAGAAACAGCAAGGGTCGCTCTCTTCCACCTCCTGCGCTAAAGTGCCGAAGGAACCTTGCTTGGAGTTCACTGAATTCCGTGCAACACAGACGTCCCCCGTACCAAGTTTTGACGGGACTGCAGTCATGTGTCGAAAAATAAATGGCGTACAAGCTAAAATAAGAGATGTTTTTAGTAATGCCCGCTTCACACACTGCTACGCAAGAAGTATGATTTGGTATGTTTGGCGCCATGAGGACCTGGGACCGGATATTGGAGCCGTTCGTTATCTGTCATTCCAGGCGGCCATTTTACCCTAAAAATTTCCCTTTTTTCCTTCCAAATTAACTAAATTTCCCTCTAAATTTCCCTTTTTGCCAAAAAAAATTCTAGTTTTTCCCTCAAACAGTACCGAGTCTCCCACTTACAAAAACAAGAAGCAGAAAGGCAATTTTCANCTTCACACACTGCTACGCAAGAAGTATGATTTGGTATGTTTGGCGCCATGAGGACCTGGGACCGGATATTGGAGCTGTTCGTTATCTGTCATTCCAGGCGGCCATTTTACCCTAAAATTTCCCTTTTTCCTTCCAAATTAACTAAATTTCCCTCTAAATTTCCCTTTTTGCCANTCCAGGCGGCCATTTTACCCTAAAAATTTCCCTTTTTTCCTTCCAAATTAACTAAATTTCCCTCTAAATTTCCCTTTTTGCCAAAAAAAATTCTAGTTTTTCCCTCAAACAGTACCGAGTCTCCCACTTACAAAAACAAGAAGCAGAAAGGCAATTTTCAGCCAATTCGTTTGATTTGAAAGGCTCGCTTCTCAAGAGCAGAGCAGTGGCGACCAGATTGGTTTTATAGGCATAAGGTATGACAAATCGATACACTGGGTCCCTGTTTCTCCAACTTCTGGCTCAGTCTTCAAATACCTTGCTGTAGACAAAATTTTATGTCTTAATTCATCTCTGATAAGACATATCCCACTATTAGTTGAATCATATACACTATAAAAAATACCGGACAACTCTATATAGAGCTGAGAGGCGAGTATGCAAAACAACCTGGTGGTAAGAGGTGTTCCGATTATTGAATTTTCAGAAATATTTCAAAATTTATAATTACCATAATTTGTTAGTGAATATTTCCCATTTTTAAAACATTCTACATATTTGGAATACATTTTTGTTTAATTTTTACGCATCGTTAAACATACTTTCCAGAGAGAAAAATAAGTTTCTTCTTAATATCTACTATGTTGGAATTGTATTTTTAATGTCACTGGAATGTGCTATTAAACATAGGTATTTCTGTATGCTGGCTGTAGTTTCTAACACTGCCAGGTTTCCTATCAGAACTCTTAAAGCTATCTGTTACTGGTCTCAGGCACTTGATACAGTGACAATAGAGTCAAATCAGTGAAAACAGTAAATTGCGCGACTGATAATCAGTGCCAAATTTCTAGTTAATATGGTGCCTGGATTACACCAATTTATTCATGATTCCCACTGAATGTCAAGAATTCCACTGTTATAAGTCGCCTGTTCCCAATNTCTTGTTCCCAGTTAATTTGCTTGATTCGCCGGTCGGCAGTAGCTTATCAACTGACTGTAACTGAATGTCATTGCACTGATTGATATCACAGATTCTGTCTTAGAGTGTGTATTTGGTTAAGACAACTCCACCGCCACTAAAAATATTTCTGTATCCAACACTTGATGTACAGTTGCAGAGTGGATTTACTAAATTTAATGGTGAGAATTTGATAACCAGGATGGTTATTAGTTCAGTTAAAACACGCACAACCAGTGTACACAATCGTGTAAATGACGTACGTGAAAATTGTATTCGGCCATTATTGTACACTACGAGTCTCAATGCCCAACTATTTTCCTTGTAGGTAAACTATTCGCAAACCGTGCTGTTGTTCTAAGTCATGAATGGTTCATAACAAAGAACACTGAACATAGTCTGATCGCGGTATCTTCATACATTTTGAAGCACACCTTTGAAAATTCACCCCATGTATGACGCGTTTGTTTGACATGCACCACAAGCGTCATATACTTCTGTTAACGCAAAAATATCTTAGTTGTTGTCGAATTGAACATTTACTCATATTTCATCTATACATCAGAATATTAAATTTCTAATAAAAATTAATGAAATCCGAGAGAAAATAAGTGTGTTTTGGTTATGCCTAGAATGAAATAGTTGTCATACAAAACATTATTAAAACTCAGTGCCCAATAATGAGGTTCGTTAACCCTTTTGGTGTAATTTACAATACGGAGGAATATGCTACAATTTGAACTTTAACAGGGCTTCAGAAAATATGTGATGGTTGGTTTTACTACAGCACGCATCAAAAAATTATTTTATTTGCTGCACGTGAGACTATAAATTAAAGTGGGTTTGAGAGGGTTCATATGCATGCAGCAAGTGGTTTAATAATTTGAAGTTATCTCAAGAAGGATATGTTGAGCGAGTGAAGAGATTTGTGCTGCTCATAACATTGAGGTCTTGAGGGCCGATGAGGGTGAAATGAGGTGAGTATGGAGCAGTGTCGGAATACAAGGACGGAGGAAACGGGAGATCCCCAAGAAAACCCACCGACCAGTGACATCGTCCGACACGATTCCAATATGCGAAAATCTGGGAGCGAACCCGCAGGGAATCGAGCCCGGTTCGCCTAGGTGGGAGGCGAGTCGTCTACCCACTACACCACCGCGGCCCCAGGAGTTATCTGAAGAAGGTTGTGTTGTTATATTATGTTCGCCCAATAAGGTCGGGTTTCCTATCCGTGGTTCTAGCAATAATACGAGGATCCCCCCGTCTTGTTACCACCCCGACAGAAGACGTTCCGCGGGGGTCACCGGGAAAGGTCACTACTGGAGGTCCGACGAGGAGGGCCCGCAACCTCATTTCCTCCCGGGGGACTAATGAACCTGAATTAATCCCCCTTAATGACCCCGTGAGGCAGCCTCATTAAGCTCGGCCGGCCATCCGTCATCCGTAACAGGACGTCTTTGCGGCACGCGCGTGGCAGGGCCGCCAATCGTCTGGGAGGGGA
>NQII01011433.1:0-10383 GCA_002778355.1 Clitarchus hookeri
CACCACTCTCGTACATACACTCTCACTGCAGAGCACAGTGGTGTGCCATTCACTGCTCTCTCAGCATCACCACTTTTTCATGAGCCATTAGTCTTATTTGGAAGGCATGCTGGGAAATACGGTGAACATTAGTAATAGGTCAACTGCTCAATTTTACTGATTATGATTAAAAATTTATATTTTCCCACTTTAGTTTTCAAATATTATACTCTCTTAAATGTGTTGAGAGAAGCTAGGTGTAATTGAACTAATTTAACTACCATACATATACATTTTATTTATGCAAATTAGAGTACAATCTCTATTCTGATGTATACTGACCTGAGCAATTGGAGTAAAATGTTAACAGCCTGCTCTATGATATGATCTATTACTGTTCTAGGCATTTTATAGACTCTTTTATTTGATAATTTTATTGTATAACACATGCGTAATCTTATGAAATGTTTATTTTGACTACCAGAATGCAAATTTTGTAGCAGTTTCACTTACTTTATTCCCACCACAACCACCTCACCTAGTCAACTGATATAACCAGGCTTGACTAGTATTAAATATTTTGAAATGGGAATAAATGGTTTAACACGTTTATTCTTTGATTCCAGATCCTGTGAACAAGTAACAATGAACACTTGAATAATCAATTTGACTCATCTCTAGCAACCACAAAGGATTTGACAGAACAAAAAGAAAAGTTGAGGTTACTGCTAACAATAGCAATAGCATTTGTACAAAATGTTAATTGAACCAGTGGTTGTCCGTATTGCATTCAACCTCAGCACTTCGTGTTATGGGCTCTCGCTGGAGAGTCAAATGTGGATAGTGGGCAAGAATTTCTTTCCTTCCCTCGCAATACAGTAAACCACTGATTTTGTAACAGTAGCACATTTACAACAATATTCTCAGGATCTGTTAAAATTCACAAAGATTTAAGAAGAAGAAAATATTACACGGAAAAATGCAATAACTACAAGTTTGCTAGCACACAGCAGTAAAATATAAGAGTTATGTCACCATCATTAATTAGTAGGCCACAATTTGTAAAACAAAATAATTAGGCAAATATCTATTAAAAACTTGACCACACTTTTTAGTGTGTAGCTATGTTTGATACTGTGTGCGTAGCAAAAGTGTTAGTCAGCCCTGATTTTACAAGTAGCCTACTGATTTTACAGGGATAGTAATGTTGTAAGGTCGTTCTCAGGAACCATCAAAAAATTTAAAAATTAGAAAAATGTTTACTGCAAAGAGTTTTGGTGAAACTCTGTTAAAGCTATATTCACTAGCAAAAGAAAGTATATTTGTTGTAATGTCATTGTCAAGTGACGAAAAAAGTAAAAAATGGCGTTGTGAAAATTGTTCAGCTACTGCAGTTTAGAGTGCAATGTGTATGGATCAGTGAGGTGAAAGGAGACACGCTGAAACAATCCAGACCGTATCCAATCCCTCCCCAGGCTCCCTTCACCTCGCCCAGTTTGCCACAAGAAGGATGGCATGAAAGTGCTATGTTGGTTGCTAGGCAACCATTGTCCCACCTCGCCAGTCACGTAAAGGGAGGAATCTCGGTTGCACGTGGCTGTTCCAAGTTCGCCCGAGGACAGCCAAAGCTTATCCTTCTAAGCATTATGTTTATGTGCACGTTCACACCTTGTGGATTCCATGCATCTGAAGATTGTGCATACAAAGCTAAGTTTCATTTTGAATTAATTAATATTATTCCATTTGAAAAAAAATTGTGATTTTTGAGACAGGGACAAATAAACATAGTCCTAAAGATTATTATCCATACAACCTTCAGTAATTAATGATTGAAACCCACGCCGTCTGATTTTCCCAGTAAGCTTTCCCCTTGGCACTTGCTGTCGGTTACGTGGTGCTCGGGCTTGATACTTACGCATTGTTTGGCAGCAAAGGGATTCTGTATCTATCCTTCAAGGATATCAGTTTACTCAGGTAACACATCTATATTGAAATAAATTAACATCAAAATAACAAATTGTTTAATTTCCCCACAAGAAGCTACTGAAAATGGACTTAGCACTCAGTAAAACTTATGTGCTACGTGATATTCAAACATTTCCCACGACAAGAGGAAGTCAGGTTCACGTCTTGGTTATCATTTTATTCTGAAAATGTTTGACTATTAAATTGAATTAATTTTTAATTTAAAAATCATGTTGATTTTACACCATGGATGATTACACACAAAGTTCACATTAAAAATAAATTCATAATTATTTAGGTGTAAAAATTGGTCAGTTTCAATTTTGCTGGATTAGAAATTTTACAACAGTATTCCCAGGAACTGTGGGCAATAACGAAATTCAATGTCTACTGTATGTTTGTCTCATGTAGCACCATTCCTTCCCATTTGTTCTATTTATACTATTGAGAAACTAAAGCCATCAGGTAGCCAGGTCCCACTTCCAGTACGAG
This sequence comes from Clitarchus hookeri, assembly GCA_002778355.1. Taxonomy (NCBI): domain Eukaryota; kingdom Metazoa; phylum Arthropoda; class Insecta; order Phasmatodea; family Phasmatidae; genus Clitarchus; species Clitarchus hookeri. The sequence continues at coordinate 2,437 of NQII01011433.1, forward strand.
CTGGAAGATCAAGCNTTCTATTTATACTATTGAGAAACTAAAGCCATCAGGTAGCCAGGTCCCACTTCCAGTACGAGCTGGAAGATCAAGCCAAGGCTGCTCGTCTCATAGCAGCTCTGATAAATGTAATTATTAATAGCAAATATGTGACAGTGATTTATTGATGACTTGACAACTTAGAGAAAGCTGAAACTTATTTCAAGTTGTTCAATTTAAATTATGGTACTTCCTTATCAGGAAAATAGCTTGGAGCCCCTCATTTGCCATATTCTTCTTTTTTGAGGAATGTTCTGCAATGCACACATGTGTAGGAAGCAATCTAAACTGAATTGACTGATGAATCAAGATGAATTTGATCTATTCTACAATACTTGGAAACANTGTGTAGGAAGCAATCTAAACTGAATTGACTGATGAATCAAGATGAATTTGATCTATTCTACAATACTTGGAAACGTAACATTTTGCATCAGATGAAATAAGAAAACTTTAGTTGCACATTACGGACACAGCCTTTTATAGCATACACAGTTCATTTTTATATTGCTGTAAAATTCAATGAACAGTGCTGCCAAGTCATGCTCATATGTTTATTACAATAAGAACGATAATAGTCGCATCAAATTGATGCCCTTGTTTTCTTGTAATCCACAATGATAATTTAAAAAAGAACATCAAACCAAATACTCGTACTGGCTATGCAAATTTATAGACTTGTAAGAATTGAATTTGAGGAACTCTTACATCTGTGTGTGTGTGTGTGTTTGTGCACACGCTCATGCATGCATGTGTGTATGCGCACACATGCATTTGTGTGTGTGTGTGTGTCCACTTATGTTCCGGATGGATGAAATTCATATTACCTGCTCACATCTGTGACATGTATTTGCATTTATGCCATTGTAGAATCAGCCTAACATTTGCCCCCACCTGCTAACCTCTTTGGGACTAAGAAAGAGCTGTCATGAGTATTTTCAACAACTTTTAACTTGAGCTGGGTTGGGTCTCCAATAACTGTGACAGCTCCAGTCTAGCCCTCAACATGACCCACACATGAGTTTCGAGTTGTTAGTTCAAAGAGGTAATGTGTTCTGAAAGTGCTGCCGTCTTCATCACGGTGTTTCGTAGAATCAAAACTGTGTGTTCAGTATGCAGCAAGAGGCATGTGTTGGGGTTGTGGCACTCACGGGTTGTTCTTGTCAGGGTTGGGCGTACTCCTCCAGTTCTGGAACTGCCTCTTGCAGTTGAGCACGCAGTCGTCGTAGCCGAGGTTGCAGGCCCAGTTGAGGACGTGGACGCGCTTGTAGACGGTCAGTTGCGGGTCGTTGGGGCTGTCCGTGAAGCCGGTGTGCTGGTACAGGGGCTCTATCAGCTGCAGCATGTACACCTGCGCCCATCACAAGCCGATAGCCACGTCCCTGCACCAGTACTCACAACTCCTGCACTCATTTTGTTTATAAGTTTTGGATGTATGTATTTCGGTGGGCTTCTGTATCAAATAGCAAACAAATACAGGATGAGTATAAAAGAATACCCCAACTTTGAAGGTCTATAATACCAACACCAAACAACCTTGATTGACCAACCAAATGAACGGTGGGACCGTGAAGTTTGACTACCATACATTTATAAATGTTCAATGTGATCACCATGAGCGGCCCGAACAACATCTGCGCGATAATCAAACTCGTTCCACACTCTTGTCAGCATGTCCGGTGTTACAGTTTGGATGGCGTTCGTAACTCCTGGTTTGAGGTGGTGAGGGGGTAGCGAGCTCGCATTCGACACGTCAATGTGAAGGGGACGGTCTGATGTTTCCTTTATGGTGCGCCTCCCCATTGACACCTAGCTGTTCGCGGATACCTGAACGAGACGTTGCCGCAACGCTGGATTGGTCGAGGAGCAGTCGACGACTAGGCTCATCATTGGCCCCCAAGAAGCCTGAGTCTTACCCCGTGCTATTTTTTTCTATGGTGGTACATAAAGGATCAAGTGTTTCGTCACGGACACCGTCCAAACCGTAACACCGGACATGCTGACAAGAGTGTGGAACGAGTTTGATTATCGCGCAGATGTTGTTCGGGCCGCNGATCAAGTGTTTCGTCCACCATTGCCGGCTAACATTGACGACCTCAAAACGAGAATTACGGACACCGTCCAAACCATAACACCGGACATGCTGACAAGAGTGTAGAGCGAGTTTGATTATCGTGTAGATGTCATTCGGGCCGCTCGTGGTGGTCACATTGAACATTTATAAATGTATGGTAATCAAACTTCATGGTTCCACGCATCATTTGATTGGTCAACCAAGGTTGTAGGTGGTTTTGTTTTGATATTATAGACCTTCAAAGTTGGAGTATTCTTTTATACTCATCCTGTACTTCTGCTTTGGAATATAACAACAGATCATGGGTAAAATAAAACCTCATGTTTCATGCAGAATATTATTCATAAAATTAACATCCCATTTTTTTTTATTCTTCTGTTATATGTAATTTTTACTACAATTGAAGACCTTTTTGTTTAAAATAATGAGCATTCTCATAACACGAGAAGTGCTTGCAACTTTCCTAAACCTGCAAATTATCTAAAACTATTTCAGGAAGGTTGTTTATATTCCAGCATATCTGTATTTAATAAGTTACTTGAAAATGTGAAAAACTATGCTCGTGTAATAAGAATCTCTTAATAAAAAGCACATAAAAAATTTACTGAGAAAACATTTTTTTTTCCTATGACAAATTTTTTAATTGTTGATGTAACAGAATGGCTAGCATCTCTTTATTTGTCATTTATACATGATGCAGCAGATTTGGTCTATCAAAGTTGAGTTACAAACTGACATTTGTTTTTATAATATGCAAAATTCACATTGTTTAGCAACAGACTAAGCTCAACATTATTGTGCACTTAACCTACTCCTGTCATTGGTCTGCAATATACCTTGGCCCGCCTCAGAAAACCCTTGGGCCAATAATATTAGTTCAGCAGTGAAGTAGCCAATCTCCTTCAACAAAGTAGGTAGGTGTCTTCAGTTAAAGGTCAGGAGTCAAGCAAACAATGGAATATGCACTATTAACTGTCTATAAGGCATTGAAATCTATCCTGTCACCGAAAGATAATGCAAATTTGGGAGGTCTCCGCCTATTGGGTACGTAATCCTGATACATTTTACTCCTTTTTGTACATTTTTATTTATTTGTTACTTTACCATGTGACAAACACTGTACTCAGAGAACTTTCTTTGATGACTGAACCTATTGGTGATTAAATAAATATAAATTACACTTTATTTGTTAAGGATTCATATTAAACCTAACAGTGACGGACTATAACAGGCCAACATTACTAAACATACCTACTGATGTTTGTATTGGGTTTCAGACAAAATGCTGGAAGAGAGACACATAAACAACAGCAGATGACTTTACAGAGCTAACTTGTGGATTTGGTGTACTTCTCAACCTCAATAAATTAAAATCCTAAATCTGCAAATATTTGGTGCCTAAACTTGGTCTTTTTTTTTAAATTAGTAACCTAAATAGTGGATTCTTAGCAGTTTCGATCACAGGTTGTGCTAAAACAGTTGTGTGGCAGCAATGGTACTGACCTTGAACTTGTCGTAGTGGCCAGTCTTGATGAGCATGATGTCGATGTAGCCGAAGGCGTTGAAGCCAGCCTTCCAGGGCAGGTACTCCAGATCCATGATGAGGTAGCGCGTGATGTCGAGCGCCACATGGTACTCCAGCATACCAGCGCGTGCCAGGTTCAGAGCGTCGTCCAGCAGCTGTGCACGGTTGATGATGCCGATCTGCTGAAACCTGTTGCGGTCCATCAGATGTGCGATCAGCAGCCTCCAGTTCCTCTCATCATAGTTCACACGGTAGAAGCCTGTATGCACCCAGTGAGGCGTGTCCTCATTACACAGCATTGCCAAATCAGAGGATTACACTATCTACTCAAAAGTATTTGGACAATCCTGTATAAACGTAAACTTGCACCTAGATGTCGCTACGACTGTCGCTGTCGCTGTAGAAAGAGGCAGAGTATTCAATATTGGACACTGCTATGTAATTCCGGCAGAATGGGTGGAGTAAGGGAGCGAAATGACTTTGAACGTGGTGTAGTTTTGGTTGCCACATTAGTAAGCAGTCCATCAAGGTCATTTCCATCCTTTTCTCTACTGAAGTAGAAATGGGAAGGCACGACCACAACAAATAGTTGGGTAGGCCACGTGTGTTGCCATACAGGACCATTGAGCATTGGAGAAGGTGGTATGGGATCTTTGATGTCGTGGTGTGATAGCATTCTCCATAAATCCCACTAGCACCGTGACTCTGCACTGAGAGTTACAAGGACCTGGGTTCAAAGCTCAGCAAACTGCACGTTTCGCCTGTGAATGTAAAGCACAGCATTAGGTGGTGTAAAGAGCGCCGCCACTGGAATGTNAGAAATGGGAAGGCACGACCACAACAAATAGTTGGGTAGGCCACGTGTGTTGCCATACAGGACCATTGAGCATTGAAGAAGGTGGTATGGGATCTTTGATGTCGTGGTGTGATACCATTCTCCATAAATCCCACTAGCACCATGACTCTGCACTGAGAGTTACAAGGACCTGGGTTCAAAGCTCAGCAAACTGCACGTTTCGCCTGTGAATGTAAAGCACAGCATTTGGTGGTGTAAAGAGCGCCGCCATTGGAATGTGGACTACTGAAGATGCATGATTTGGAGTGGTGGAACGTGTTATACCACGTGGCAGTTTGATGTGAAGATCTGGGTGTGGCAAATGCCAGGTGAACACCATATAGTATAGTGCCCACTGTGAAATTCAACAGAGGTGGGGTGATAGTGTCGGGGTGTTTTTAATGGAAGAAACTTGGTCCTCTGGTAATACTGCATGCACATTAAAGATGGAAGCTATGAGGACATTCTGACCAGCTGCACATGGTCAGCCATAAAATACCAGTTCAGAGATGATAACTGTGTGTTTCAGCATGACAATGTTCCCTGCTTAACTTGATTAACATTGTGTCCAAGTTCCAAGTAGAGAGTTTAATAATATGTACACACCTGACCTAAACAAATCCTGATTATAATCACATCATAATTCTTTGTGTTCCATTTCATACCGAGTTTATTTTGTATTACACATTTTGCAATTATAATGATATTTCTAACACTTCTGTGGAAACAAAAAATATATGTCTGGATATTTCAGGTTAGACTTGAAAACAATATGACTGCCACAGAGTGTACCAGTGTGAGTAGCGAGTGAACATCCGTCGTTCACTCTCCCCCTTGCAGTCTCTCCTCTAAGTTCGTACAGCAAAGAGGACTCTCTGTGACGTCAAGAGTANCGTCGTTCACTCTCCCCCTTGCAGTCTCTCCTCTAAGTTCGTACAGCAAAGAGGACTCTCTGTGACGTCAAGAGTGGGCAAGAGAGTACTCTTTCAGCAAATTGGGACGCAGCCTAAATCTACTTTTAAAAGAGCAGCAATAAAAAGAACTATTGCATGAAAGACAGTAAATTTTTTTTTGGAAAGTACCACATTTTGCAACAGCCTAACAATTTGAATGCAAAAACTTAAAATACCATGTAACTTATGAAAACAGGTTAAATTTATTGATGTAGCTTTGTGTATGTAATTTATAGGTTATAAGAATATTAAAAAATACTGTACTATATAACTTGATTCTTATTCACATTTTCAGCAAATAGAAGAAATTTGGGTTGAAATAACGTATTCATAATTGTAGATTTCGCAAAACATTCAGAATTGCTGACCAATTGTTCATGTTACATGCCGTGCTGTTGGAGTTTTTATGTTAAAGACACGTGTTGGTGAGGGATAGAGATTTTCAAGTTGGCTGAACAGCCAACATGTTGTTGCAATGGGGTGTGAGGCTATAATATTTTGTTTTTTAACTGTCATAGAATAACTAGAATAATATTCAAACTGGTAATGAGGATGGGATCAAACATCCAATGAGTGTAATCCCTTAAATAAGTGATATAAGTATAGTGGGATTTAAGGTGGATAAGTTTGTTTCCAGAGAGGATTCCTGGGACTCGTATACAGAGCGTTTGGAACAATGTTTTATTGCAAATGGCATCAGTGACAAGGATGAAGACCAAGTGAAATGGCAGGGAATACTGATGTTGTCTTTAGACAAAGAGATTTGAGGTTTAGCGGAATCTCTGCGATCCAAAGAAACCAACAGGGTTAGAGTTACAAGGAACTCTTAAAGTTGTTAAGTGAGCATTATTTCCCCAAACCGTTGTGTCGTAACCAAAGATACAATTTTCAGAAGTGTGTGCAACAAGATCACGAAACTGTACCTGACTTTGTGGTGTGGTTATGCAAATTAACCCAATATTGTAATTTTGGAACATTTTAAGATTCAGCCTTATGTGACTGTTGTGTTAGGGCAAAGGGACAAGAATATAATGCATAGGCTCTACCTAGAGCCAGAGGATATCTCCTTTGTCAAGGCAGTAGTTGTTGCAGTGGCATACAAAGTAGCAGTTTATAATGCATAGGCGTTACCTAGAGCCAGAGGATATCTCCTTTGTCAAGGCAGTAGTTGTTGCAGTGGCATACAAAGTAGCAGTTTATAATGCATAGGCTTTACCTAGAGCCAGAGGATATCTCCTTTGTCAAGGCAGTAGTTGTTGCAGTAGCATACAAAGTAGCAGTTTATAATGCATTTCGTGGTGGTTTATATTTAAAGCTCAGTGAAGTACCACATCAGCCTCNGCATACAAAGTAGCAGTTTATAATGCATTTCGTGGTGGTTTATATTTAAAGCTCAGTGAAGTACCACATCAGCCTCTCTCTGGGACAGAGGCAGTAAATGTGGTTTAGGTACATACCAGGAAAATAGTATACGACAAAGGGGCAGGAATTATGATATGCTATTGCTGCGGCAGGACAAACCATCTAAAGCAGTAGTGTATGTTCGGAAGGTACGATGCAATAACTGTGCAACAGTTTGAGCATCAAAAAGGGAGAGGCAGGAGCACATAATTATGTCATGCATGAAAGTTCAGTGGAACATGTTCATGAGAATCCAGGCAAACCTAACAGTGTCTTGGATAGATGGCAAAGTGAATTTGCATCAGTGTATTGTATAACTTCAGAGGTAAAACCAAAACCATGGGTAATCCCAGTTTCAGTGGGGATGTACATTTAGAAATGGAAGTTGATAGAGGAGCTGCGACATCTGCGACATCAGAGAACATGTATAAGTGTTTGTTTGCAGCACATCCCTTGCAGTCAACTAAAATCAGTTTGANACATCTGCGACATCAGAGAACATGTATAAGTGTTTGTTTGCAGCACATCCCTTGCAGTCAACTAAAATCAGTTTGGCGTTGTATACCAATGAGGGTAATGAACACCTGTGGTACGCCTAGGATGCTGATGAGGGTAATGCAGTGATTGCCAAAGTTCTGTGAACTGCGACCCATTAAAAAAAATGCCAAAGTTTAGGACCCTCTTTAATGCCTTATGCGAGAAACTGGCTCACTGAGTCGGTCGGCGGGGGTTGCACTCACTGCGTACTCTGTGTAGTATTTTACGTCTGATTGACAGTTGCATTGCATGTGTGTAGGTTCTAAATTATAACATTTACAACTCGTGCATATGTTTATGTATGAAATTATATTTTTCGGGGCCCATTAAATTTAATTTTTTCGACCCACCGGTGTGTCGCGACCCATACTTTGGGAAATACTGGGGTAATGGGACAGCTTGAGATTACAAAGTTCTATCTATTTGTAGTACCCAACGGTGACCCACCATTGCTAGGGAGGGACTGGTATGGTACCTTGCAGTTACCTTGGCCGTACCTTCACCGTGTGGACGTAACCTTCGGTGCAGGCAACATCTTGGTAAAGAGATACCCTTCAGTTTTTAATGAGGGTTTAGGAACCTTTTC
>NQII01011433.1:16921-33349 GCA_002778355.1 Clitarchus hookeri
CAAAACAGTTTTTCTTAAATGTTTACGTTCAGCAGGTTTAACAGGTAACAAACTAAAGTTAACAGTCATGAGAAAAGATTACGATGGCTGTGAATGAAGAGGACTGCTCACTGCTGTTAAAGGAGTGCATTGTAGACCCTCGCAAGTCTTATAATTGTGTGCATAATATTTTATGTATTGTGAAATGTTGTAACAGCCCATCAAAACAAAAAGTATCAATTAATATTTCCAATAAATCAAATTTTGTAATTTCCATAAGTTACTATATTTTATTTCCAACTGAAAAAGCTGGNCAATTAATATTTCCAATAAATCAAATTTTGTAATTTCCATAAGTTACTATATTTTATTTCCAACTGAAAAAGCTGGATTATATATTACATGTGTGTGTGTGTGTGTGTATATATATATATATATATTTTTTTTTATTGTGCTTTTTTTACAAGTCCCAGTTGGATATTTGCCATTATTTTTTCACTACAATTATTGTTTGGCATTTAATGAGAAATTTTTTTGCTTTATCCTCCAATGTCGCCGTGGAAATTTTTGAGAAATCTCATTAATCCGAAAGCATTGCATATAGGACTGGGTGAGTCATGGAAAGTGTTATGGGCACGGGTGAAACTTACGCAAGGCAGAAGAACGAAGAAGAAGAGGGAGAGAAACGACCCTCGGCCATCTTTGTCCTCCATTTCCTGGAACATGGCATCTCGCAGAGAGAGTGTCACCCAGAAGGAGGGTTGGGGTTGGCACTTGTTTCGTACCTTAAAACTGGTTTCTGTCTGATACTCCTGGAGTAGCGAGACCAACAGGGTACGGAAAAGCGATGGACTATCGCAAGTCCAGTAAAATTAAATTATTTTTGTCAGCGCCCAGAAAAGAGGCGCAGGCCCGCGCTGCTAAATAACTATGTGTTACAGACTATTCATGGAAAAGTGAGCAATTTTGAAAGCCCTCTTTTATGGAATAACATTCAATAAATATGTTTTATTTTAGCATTAGATGTTAACTTCCGAGTGCGGTGTAATATACACTCAGGGTTTATTACTTACATAACATTTATTTTAAAAAGGTGGTTAAAGGATAAAAAATTGCAGAATGGAAAAAAGTAACTAGGGCCTCAAAAGTGCTAATTCAACGTAAACATCCTATAGTAAAATATTTTCGTTAAAATGAATAAACCTGCAAAGTGTAAATGTATTTAATGTGTTTGTTAATGATTTTTATTAGTATTATTTAAGGAAAGGTGTACTAAAATGTGTGAATGCAACCACCAGTTCAACTTACAGTCCTAGCACTTGCGAGAACTTTGATTCTGCAGTAAACATCCATCATGAAATACCAGAGTTGTTCTCCGAGGACAAATTCACATATGTAAGTCTATTTATTTATTTAGACTTAATTTATACTGGCGAGGCTAAGGCTTCAATGTCTTCTCTTACATTTAACCAGGTATAACAAAATGTACACATATGTAAACATAAAGAGCAAAAAAAAAAACTTCAATTGACAAGAGGCGAAACAGAAATATGATGGCTCAAATGGATTAAAGTCTAAAAATGATCTGCGTTTTCTCATTGCAGTATGTACATGTCTTGAGCAGAACTAGAGACAAGGGAATGTTTAAAGAAATAAAATTACAATAGCACGGTAATATGGATCTACAATAGCACAATAATATGTATCATAATCCGCATTACCAATCATAAATATAAACGTGTAAAACGTACAAAGTACCTAAGAGGAAAACAAATAAACAGATCTATAATNGCATTACCAATCATAAATATAAACGTGTAAAACGTACAAAGTACCTAAGAGGAAAACAAATAAACAGATCTATAATAAGCACTTAACAGATTAATAAAAATTGAATGCACCAACTTCTTGAAATAAATTGATGAATCGACAGCAACAAATTACACATTGATTAAAGCGAATGTATAAATCAACATGTGTAGCTAGGGTATACAAATATTTAAGGCAAAAAAACGAAAAAAAAAAAAAATTAAAAATATTACAGTATAGTGATGTATGTGTGCGTGTATTCATCGCTGCATATTCTTAATGCACTTGGCAGCACTGCTCTTAAAAGTTGTTAGTGTTGTCAAATTCCTTACCTCTACTAGTAAATTATTCCACGCTCGTGTGACAAAGACGGTGAAGGAATTTGCATATAACTGGGTTTTGTGAGCTGAAATATTTAAGCGAGATGTATTTTTAGCACGCATATCAATAGTGTTGTCATCCCCCAAGGTTTTAAGCTGATTACTTAAGTATTGTGATTTTGTAATATAAAAGGATAGTATTTTGTACGCTAGTGTGAGACTGTGGAGCTGACATCGTTAGTCCAGATGTAACCAATTAAGTTCATCAAAGTAAGGAGACAAGTGATCACATGATTTTAGGTTTAACAAAAATTGAACACAACAATTTTGTATGCCTTGAAGTTTAGCTGCAAAATTTTGCATGATGTCTCCATAAACCATGTCACAATAATCAAAAATAGGGAATATCAGGGACTGTACCAATGTTAATTTGGCTCTAAGTGGTAGAACATTCTCAAGCCTATAAACAGTAAGTAGTNGAATATCAGGGACTGTACCAATGTTAATTTGGCTCTAAGTGGTAGAACATTCTCAAGCCTATAAACAGTAAGTAGTGCAGCGTATGACCTCCTACAAACAGTGTTTATGTGACCAGACCATGAGAGAGTCTCATTGGAAACAAAGCCTAGCGTTGTTCACCTCTTTCAAAGAGTAATAATCTCACCGGCTAGCACAATATCAGGGAAAGTCAATCTATAACATTAGTTTAAAATTCTACGAGAACCGATAATAAACATTGTGTCTCTGCAGGATTCAATTTGAACATATTTCTACTACACCAAAGGTGTACCAATTCAAGGTTATTATTTATGTCCTTAACTAAAGAGCTGATAAGTTTCGGAGAAGCAGATGAATACAATTGGAGATTATCCGCATATAATTTATGAAATTTTTTTTTAGCACTGATGATACGTCATTAATGAATAAGGAAAAAAGAAGCGGTCCAAGTACACTACCCTGAGGAACGCCTAAGTTCATAGGTTGCCAGGAGGACTTGCCATCAATGATGACACACTGATGAACACACTGATGATGACCTTGAAGATACAAAGTCATCCACTGTACTTCATTATCTCAGAAATGAAAATTTAGTTTTAGTTTTTGCATGATAATGTCATGATTTACCATGTTAAAAGCTTTACTAAAATCTNAGTTTTTGCATGATAATGTCATGATTTACCATGTTAAAAGCTTTACTAAAATCTAATGAAACCAGTAGTCACCTGAGTTTTATCTATGGCCAGTCTGATAGTCTGCAATATCTATAAGAGCAGTGTACGTACTAGGTCCTGTACGGAAGCCAGATTGGTAACTGTTAAATAATTTGTTGTCGTTCACATATTTATACACTTGTTGATGTACTAGATTTCAGATTATCATTTTTAAAAATGTTAATAAATTTTTTTGTTTCCAAAAAATACAAAACTCTAATGATTCTAATATCACAAGTTGTTATGATTTACTTAATTTATCAGTTAAGTAAATATAATTTTGTTGTGTTTTATAGAAGTACGTCAAGCGATATTGAGGGGCTTATTCTAAGTTATTAGTTTCCTTTCGACAAAGAGATTCGTTATCAAAAGAATTTTCTTTTTATGACGAAAGGAGCTATTCTAAGCGCATTCTAGTGTTCGTTTGACGTCACTGTGTTCAATATCAAACTCTGAACGATAATGAAGCCCTTCAAGCTTTCGTTACGGAGTTTTATTATGAAAACTTAGCGGGTGTGCGGTACAGGTTGTTATTTGTGAGTGCGGAAGAAGAGAATCATGAAGTAATGTACCTTCACGCATTACAAAAACATAAAAAAATATTTCCACTGCAAAAATTAACCTTTCTATTTTAATTTGTGAACCATTTAAATAGCAGTGTAGGCTGGCTATTGTTTGGGTATTTATTATTTCATTACAGTTGTTTATAATAAAATATGAGAACATAAAATTTATTTTCAAAAATGTAGTTAGTAAATAAACTGATAGGTAGCGNAGTTGTTTATAATAAAATATGAGAACATAAAATTTATTTTCAAAAATGTAGTTAGTAAATAAACTGATAGGTAGCACGAAACTGTAAATAATTCTTGGGAGTATACAATAAAATGACTTTCTCTTGATAATAATTGAGTGAAAATTCATACCATATTGGACTAGAAACACGACAGCAGATATTTTGTTTTCCATAGCTTATTTTATAATCTTGGTATTGTAAATAACAAACAGAACAGTGTGTCCGTAAATAGCTTGCAACCGAAGAGATAAATATTCCTGGAGGAAAATTTTCATACATGTGACAAGCACAGTTCTGTCTGCTCTCTCCTCGTATATGCGAGAGCCCATTTCAGCACATACAAAATTATAGCATATTTATGTATATATAATACATCATACGTCCAGCCGAGTAAGATGTCGACAGCAAATTGGACACATTTGACTAGCAAAATATACCTTTTACTTAGAATCAATTATTTGTTTAATATTAACATTTAAAACCTACCAAACACAAACAAAATATTTGAAGGTCTCTACTGCTTTAGTTTGATAATGTTTTCAAACTGAAGTATTCATAATTTATAAACAAACTCCCATAATTCAATTACAGTTCATGTGAGTAGTGTTGCCATCTTGCATTCGCTAACGAAAACCCGAACATTGCCGAAGGCTTGGTGGGCTGTAACGAAACATGGCTTAGAATACGAAATTGCCTTTCTCAAAGATTTTATTCGTTTCGAAAGCTTTTGAAATGTAATAAATATGAAAAATTAATGAATAACTTAGAATAATCCCCCTGCACTCCTACTGAACCCAACCTGTTTTTGGAAAGAGGCCTACTCATTGTTCGATTTGGGACGCTTATCGCAGATGGTGACTGCAATGAAACAGCACGTTGCTAAAATTACGACCATATCCTANTCGATTTGGGACGCTTATCGCAGATGGTGACTGCAATGAAACAGCACGTTGCTAAAATTACGACCATATCCTAACCTCACAGTGGAAACATTGAATGCAGAAATCAATGTGTTGCGTACTTATGGCAACCAATACATTTGTGGAAAATTCAAACTGCAATTGTGTCCTCAGTGCATTATTGGGAAAGTCATACATATTACAGTGAACTGGAACAGCTGCATAAGCTCAGAACACATGCTCTAAATGCTTCACAACACATTTTTGGGAACCACTCGCAATGTAAAATATATTTTTGCTTATGGTAGGAAGAAAAATTGGATCCCAGAATTACGAAACGGCGTAACTTTGTCCGTAGTTGACAATGTCCAAAATCATTCAATTTTGAACATTGTAAGGAGTCTCGTGAAAGATGTNTTTGTCCGTAGTTGACAATGTCCAAAATCATTCAATTTTGAACATTGTAAGGAGTCTCGTGAAAGATGTGGATAGCAATTCAGTAGAGCAGTTCAACAACATACATCTCTACATCATGTAATATATATATATGCATATGTGTGTGTGTAGATATATATTAGCATGCTCATTTTAAAAAAATATGGTTGCAGGTAAAAGTTAATTTTTCCATGTCTCGTGTACAACATTACAATTACAAAAAATTTATCTCCAATGAACCTAAATTTGAATTCGCAACCTATATAAAAATCACATACTAATAATTATCACAACCAGATGTTGCCACGGGAATTTTTTTATATTGTCTATTCAATAACATATTCAGTTTCTTTTAGGCTGAAGCAGTAAGCAACAGTTATATACATATATATATTTTTTTTTTTTTTTTTTTTTTTTTTNTTTGCGTATAGAAAAATATATATAAATTTTTCTATACGTAAAACACTATTTTCATTAAGAAAAAATATTTCTAGCACAGTTGAAGTTGGGAAAGAACTTTTCCATACTTGCGCGCACAAACACAAATACAAACACACCCACACACATACAGAGTTTCAAATTTGCAATACATGCGTTCATCGGTGCTGTGAAAATATTCAGTACTTTCATTTTGCAACACATGAACTTGAATTCGTAGCGGGTACATACAGGTTAAATGTTGATTTACCTTTCATTAAAAGAATCCAAAATTAAATGTTGCACGCGAAGTAGCTGTATGTATCAGCTAGAATTGCGAACTGGCAAAGCCGCGTTAAAAATCTCATTTGACTTTCAGTGTAACAAAGATGCGTAGGTGTTAGTGCAGGTACATGTGTCACTCACTTGCTGTTCAAGTAGTTGGTGATGCCCTTCTTGAAAACTGCTGTTGTCAGGAAGTGGTCCATCATCCGGATAATTGATGCACCTGGAAATCAGTTGCCAAAGAAAATTGTTTATTTACTTATTAACATTGCTGCTTAAAGTATAAATGCTGCATATGAAGAGAGACAGGATGTGTTTGGACAACTGCGACAAGTTTCAATGGTAATGTGACCTGTTCCGAGAAACAAATTTTGTTACGAAGCCAATAATGGAGACGCATCGTTATGCTGCTAGGCATGGATTTCTTTAACTTCCTCACTCCTGGCAGGGAGACAGTCCACCACCCACACAACACTAGCCTGCTACTTATCTTCCAGGAAGATGAGTTCAATGGCATCTAACAACCATGTTTTAGTGCCCGCGAGGTACATAAAGCAAAATTACCTTCACTAAATCATTGTAAATGAGATGGCAAATACAAAAGATGACCTCACATTAACATGCAAATGACCCAACATGTACTTTACACCTTATGATCACATGCAATGCAGGCTGTGCTCTTTTCATTCAAAATGAAAACAATTTACACCGGTGTTCTGGACATGTCCCAGCACATGACAAACGTGTGAGCGTGTACATGGACATATATGACCGTGGTCGTGTAACACACATCTCTTTCCCCTGGGGAGATCCGGTCTGTCACTTCCTACATGTGCTGATTAATTACATNGTGGTCGTGTAACACACATCTCTTTCCCCTGGGGAGATCCGGTCTGTCACTTCCTACATGTGCTGATTAATTACATTGAACACTGATAATTAAGCAAAGATTAAAATAATCTACACTGAATTACCTATCAACATGAACAAGTGGCGGCATGGCCGATGTTAAGTGCCAGGTTAATCACGACACTTTATCTGCAAAATAAAATGCTATTGATAACCAACCTTTGCCATAAGATATTCTGTCGAAGATCTCGTTGATCTCGTCAGGATGCTCGACTTCGATGGAGATCTGATGGGAGGACTGCAAGGCATCTAGCGAGAAGACATTCTGCAGGTCGAATATGACAAACTGCTCCAGGATCTTCCAGGATTCCTCCACCTGCGCAAACACAGTAGTCAAGCATACCATACGACACGACCCAGCTACACATACAGCAAGGTGACTACATTACATGAACAAAAATTAAAAGGTGCTTCTCAAACTTGTAATTGCTATGAAATACACAGAATAGCCTCGTCTACTCTGTAGGACAGCTACAAGTCCCAACTCAAAATTCACTTTTTGAAGTTATACTTCTATAGGCGCGTTGAGCATAAAGGTTTAGTGTGCAACGGAAGTTGTGCGCGCACAGTGTAATGAAATTAGAAGGTGAACGTGGTAGGGGTATGACCCAACGAGCATGCGCGTATCGTCTAGCTATATCCAAACGCAGGGTACGCAACATAGCAGGTGGTTATATTTAAAACCATTGGAAAATCAGCTCATGTAATAAGCAAATTGAAAAACATTTCATTTATATAGTTTGAATTCAATTATGATATGGGACANTGCGCACACACAGTATTCAAGACTGCATACGACACGATCCAGCTACACATACAGCAAGGTTACATTACATGAACAAAAATTAAAAGGTTCTTCTCGAACTTGTAATTGCTATGAAATATGCAGAATACTCTTGTCTACTCTGTAGGACAGCAACAAGTCCCAACTCAAAATTCACTTTTTGAAGTTATACTTCTTTAGGCGCGTTGAGGGTAAAGGTTTAGCGTGCAACGGAAGTTACGCGCGCACGACGTAATGAAATTAGACGGTGAACGTGGTAGGGGTATGACCCAACGCGCATGCGCGTATCGTCTAGGTATATCCAAACGCAAGGTACACAACATAGCAGGTGGTTATATTTAAAACCAACAGAAAATCAGCTCATGTAATAAGCAAATTGAAAAACATTTCATTTATATAGTTTGAATTCAATTATGATATGGGACAAGATCGGAATGAATTTAGGCATGAAATGGTAACAAACATAATACAATTTTATTTTAGTCACGCCAAAGAAGTATAACTTCTAACGCGCGTACATAAGTATTTTTGTTGAGATCATGTAATTCTGCTAAGGAAAATATTGTAAATGGATGATTCAATAATAGTATCTTTATCTCGGAAACCCATTTCCAGCTTAATTTTCCAAAAGAGCCAAAATTCAGTTCATATTAATAAAAAAGTTAATTGTGTGAAGCAAAGTGCATAGTGACAGTATTTGCGAAAACAGAAAATACTGTACTGAAAATTTAGTTGGGATTTATTGGTTTGTAATGTTCACTGTGTGGCTACAAGTCATCGGAAACCCCATTGCTCTTAATAAATTTGCTTAATAAGATTACTGACTAACAAATGCATGTTTGATAAGACAACAGAGCTGTGTGTATTTGAAAGGGGCATGATTTTACAGATACCTTAAATTAAGGCATTTTGTCAGAGAGATTTATCATCATTTAATCATAGCTCGGTCCACCGTTAGTGATGATATTGGAAAGTGGAAATAACTTTGAAGAACTGACCTTAAGCAATACTCTGACAGGCTGAAGGAACTAACTGATCAAGACTTATGAACTCTGAAGCAAATTGTGTGGACGAATCTTGTAACAGCAATGTTAATAACTGCAGAGGCTTGATGTATCCCAGGTACAGAGCACACAGCTCCAACATTGCTGGACGTGCTGCAAACATCATAATTTGACTGGAGTGATGCGTCACAGTACATGATCTGGCCGTCGACTGTTCATGTGTTGTCAGTGCGGATGCCTGGTAGTAGTGTAATGGTCTGGGACATTTTCTTTTGATTTGGACTTTAGTCATATTTTGAGTTGATGGTTCAAAGAATTCTGGCATTTACCAAGGCTCTTGGACTATCACATTGTGACAACAGTNGTCATATTTTGAGTTGATGGTTCAAAGAATTCTGGCATTTACCAAGGCTCTTGGACTATCACATTGTGACAACAGTTTGGGACATACTTTTTTTTTTTTTTTTCTGTTTTATGTGATGGCTCCACTGTTCACAAAGATGAGGTCAGTTGTGTCATGGTCTGAAGACAATATGGTGGTATTGTTTAACTGGTTTACCCAATGTCCCTACTTGTCTCATAAAGAACATCTTTTCGATGAACTGGAGCATCGTTTATACCGCAGAACTATTTGACCAATATCAACTATTCGTGATACTGCAGGAAGAATGGAAAGAAATTTCACCATTTGTATACCGTGACTTATTTGAGAGGCTACGCCAAATAGTTAACACCGTAATAACTGCAAAGGGAAGTCTATACACTCATTTTCAAGAAAAAAATGGATCGCCATGAAGAAATCACACAAGTACCACACAGTATCATTATGNAGTCTATACACTCATTTTCAAGAAAAAAATGGATCGCCATGAAGAAATCACACAAGTACCACACAGTATCATTATAGCCAACATCTGTTCCATTTGTGTTCAATGCAGTTTGCTTGCATGGATGTGTCGCTATGGGTCATGCATGTTCCTCCATCATTCATAGCTGCAAGACACCGAATAAGGCCTTAGTAGCAGTGTGAGCCAGAGAGCCAAGTTCAGTGAATAAGCAGCATTCCCCAAAGGTACATTCGACAAACCTTTGTCCAGCTGGATGAGTTTGAGAGAGGCCCACATCGTCGTTCTCCAAGAGACAGGTTGGACATTGTAGCCATTGCTCGCCCCTTAAACCGTTCTGCCTACACTGTAAGTCAATGTTGGACACAGTGGGAACAGGAGGTTACATACAACTGTTGANCCCCTTAAACCGTTCTGCCTACACTGTAAGTCAATGTTGGACACAGTGGGAACAGGAGGTTACATACAACTGTTGATAAGGCTCGGGTCATCCCTGCAGACGACCATCAGGCAGGATCTTCAAGCTGTAAGCAGTGCACAGGTATCGCTACCCACCATCCAGGGACATATCACTACAACTGGGGATATACCTGTGTCCACCAGTACTATATCCAGGCAGTTAGCAGAGCAGGTTCTGTCGTCGCTGTGTCCCTCATGACGTCTTACCATTAAGACCCGAGCATGTCTGACCTGCCAGAATGGGCAATATGGCAGCTTGTGCATTTCTGATGAGTTGTGTTCAGCGACGAATCATTGTTCTGTCTGGACATGGACGACCAAATTCGAGTATGGATACATCCTGGCCAGTACCATGATCCACACTTCATTGTAGAGTGGCACACCACCCCAACAAGAGGTGTCATGGTGTGGAGTGCCATTTCCTACGATTTCCACACCTCACTGGTGGTGAATGAAGGATTCCTGATGGTGCTGCGATATGTCTCGGAAATGTTGTGACCTTTCTAATACAGCTTGACAACCCCATTTCCCAGCAGAATAATGCCTGGCCTCACACAGCGCTGGTATCTCTGGCCTGCCTTTGTGATGTCAACATGCTTCCTTGGCCAGTAACATCCCCAGACTGCTCACCCATCGAAAACTTTTGGAAGCAGATTGAACTGCAGCTTCAGCCAGCAGCAACTATGGTGGATTTGGAGGGCCAGTTGTGCCAGCTGTAGCAGGGTCTTCCTCAGGACAACATCAGACGTCTGTATGCCTCCATGTCCGACCGCATCGCCACCTGTCTCTGCACTATGGGTGGTCCAACACCATACTAAGTGTTGGTCTCCTGCAATACATGCTTGGCATGGTACAAGATTTTGATGTTTTTTTATACATACTACCATGTCCTGTGCCTGTACCCACTTATGTGGCCCTGTGATGGCACCTTCAGGGTAATAAATTCTTTTTGCAAATGAGTGAGTTATTATTTACATGTTCGGTGCCTTGAGAACCAACAGTAATGGGTATCCTGTCACTTTTAGGCACATTGTTCACTTTTAGTAAGTATGGCTTGGAAAACATTAACTTTCTACTCATCCTGAGTTGCTTGTATTGTTAGTGCTATGAGGCGTAGTGGAAATATGACACCTTCAATCTTTTAAACAGTACCATATATTTGCGAAACACATTCGCGAGAATCGCCGTCTCGACAACATACTTCATTCATCCATAGACAAAATACTACTGTCATACATATACACACTCGTAAGTTAAGTTACTCTTAATACACTGCATATAGCAACGAAAGGTAGACAAGTTTACAACAGTGTGCCAACTTATGAAAATAATCCCTGCCTCAGTGCAGGTTGTTTAGACATGAAACCACTACTTTACTGATTGCATTGCATCTTACAACAGCTTGCACTCTGACAAACACCATCATTCAACTACTGACTCCAAAATAATATTTCTAAGTTGCAATGGATGTGTCAGTACCATGCTAAGTCTATATTAGACTTAGAAATTTAAGGGGAGTAACCTTATGGTAATTGGTGCCTGTGGGTCACATTCAAGTAGTGATGGTAAATAAGTCTAGGGACTTATTAAATAAGTCATGACAAATGGTGGACCACTGGTAATGCAGTAGTATGTTGGGCTATCAGGTATACAGTAGGTGAATGTGGCTGCTCGTTCGTGTTTTCTTGTGCATATGTTTATGGTCGGGCACTGCTAAGAGCTGGAAGTGGCCAGGGTTAGCTGCCTGGCCTGAGATTTGTACTCTCCTAAGTTGATTAAAAACGGCACCAGTGGCTGGAATGGCAGGACATTCATACCATTCAGGAACTATGGGAGATTTCCTGCTGGATGCTGTGAGTGTGCTCTCCAGCCATATCCGCCCGACATCAATTTCTATGTTAGCATGGTCCCAAGATCAGACCATTACTGCAGCGTGAGTGAGGAGTTGTAAAAGCTGTGTGCTAGTTTGATGTTTTAACCAGTGTCCCAGTAATACTTCAGTGAACCAGATGTTTTGCAGTATTTCTGAGAGTCATGTCAATGATTCCTTTCCCAGTTCATGGACTGAGACTGACGATCCACAGTGCAGTTAGAGGGATTTTAGAGGCCCCAGATTCAGAGAGTAGGGACTGTAACTAGAAGAGTTACCTATCTTATAACTGCCTCCTTTGCCACAAAGGAATGTTGCCCTTAAATTATGCCAAGAATCTATAACACCAAAACCGAGACCATCTCCTTTGTTCAGTGGCCACCAACCCCTCTACAAACTGCAGCACTGCCCAGTTCAACCCTCTTCCTTGCCTTATGTGTCCACTTAATCAGGGGTTGTGCCTTTGGATGAAGCCCATTCGGAAGCACACTGGTCCCATCAGTTCCAGCTCTCGTTGTGGTGATACACTTGTGGTGGTTGTCATACATATGCACCCAGACTTCTGAGGTCTTTAGTATGGTGACGTTTTCTCATAATTAATATTTTGCATGTCGTTTTCAGATTTATTACAATGGGTAATAGTTCCAGTCTACAATGTAACTAATTACTTTGGAATATGTTAACTGTTTTAAACTACGACTTCATAGTGTTTATAAGGCAGGGTTTGAGAGTTTTAATGTCATAGTGACAGATAATGTAAATAATTTTTACTTCCTGATATGCAGCATGGCAGTGAGGTTGCTTAGAATTATTGTAATGGGGCTAATTACATCAAGGTTTGTTTTATGCGAACAAGCACCAGGCGAAGAGGCAGTTAGCTATACAACATGGGTGTAGGATCTAGATACGCCCGAACGTTGTGAGTAATATCTAACAAACCAGTTGGGCACATACGAGATCCTTGCACTCAAACACACCATGGTCTGGCCAAGCTGCGCCATTAGTTTGGACTTATGTCTTCCCCTACTGGCTGTCCATGTCAGTCCTGGGGTTGTTTCGCCACTCACCATGTCGACCCTTCTCATGGGACGTGAACCCTCAAGGTCTGTTTGGCTTTGAAGCCAACCACTGCCACCATGAGTTCCACCCATTGATTGGTCACAGGAGCTTCTCCTGTGGCATTACTTAACTTTCAATGGCACTTATGGATTATTGATCACCCACTTTCACCATGCCTCAACCTTTACCATTCCTTACAGTTCTTCATGAAGATTATGAAGAATACATGTTTTATGCCCCAACAACCTGAATGCTCAGTAATCCAGCACTCCACCTAGTGGCTGGAGCTTGGTTCTGTGTGGATCCAAAAGGCAGATACTCCCCTCCCAGCCGCGATGAAGCTGGGTAGCCTAGCGACTACTTGGTGTAGCCCAGTATGCCTAAACGCAGGGGTGACGGGTGCTGAAGCACTACATGAAGAGTCTTGGTTCGCTTTGGTAAATAGACTTTGTAGAACTCGGATATCCATCATTTCATCCACCCATTCTAGGGTCATGTGAACTGTGCAATGTTATCTTAGAATGGGAGGAAAAACCATTTGGCAAGCCTCCCAGGTTTGCCAGCCAGGATTGAGCCCTTAATGTCCCTAATGTGAGGGCGTGCACTTCTGAGAGACTGTTAAGAGAAGGTGAACAATGTGTGTGGGAAATTGTATAAAATGTGATCTATGACAATGAAAATGGTTGGTTGTCATGTGAAAAAAAAATTCCATTGTTTATAAAAATTTGAATTTTGGCATTTTCCAAACAATGGAAAATATGTATTACTCAATACTTAGGTTTACTGAATGCAATATTTACAAACAGCTTTAAATAAATGCTATGAAAGTTTTTAACATCAGCTGACCGCATTGACGCCAAGGTACTCGACGTAGCTGGCGAAGCCCTCGTTCAGCCAGAGGTCGGTCCACCAGCTGGGAGTGACCAGGTTCCCGAACCACTGGTGAGCCAGCTCGTGGGCCACCACTGTGGCGACACTCTGCTTGTTGTTGTTGGTCGACACTCCCTGCTGGTACAGCATCGCCGTCTCGCTGCAGCACAGTCCCACACACACATTTCTTAATCAGTTATTTAATTCTTATTGTTTTACATCCCCCCATTTATCCCATCAAGCTGATCAGAAAACTTACACTGAAAATGGCACGCACATCTGTGGCTGCCCATGGTTCGGATCTGGGAGCTCATAGTCAAAATGAACCTTAATGACCTCTGCTAGGGAGGCTGCCCAGCGTAGACCAACATTCAACATTATGGTTACGATAAACTTGGAGTTCTTCTGAAATATTATCAGTTTTTTGGGAGCAAAAGAGCATGCATAATTGCAAATATAAATGACAGAATTAACTGCAAATGCACGGAGAGGCGAATTTCTAAGGTTNCAAAAGAGCATGCATAATTGCAAATATAAATGACAGAATTAACTGCAAATGCACGGAGAGGCGAATTTCTAAGGTTTTATGAGGGGAGGGGGGAGAAATGATGTGATGTGATAAACTAGGGTGGTGCTCCATCTGAGGTTTGCAATGCTGCTGGAGGTGAAGTGAGATGGTAATTGATCAGAGAAAGACTATAATGGCGAGGGAAATGGTAGAGCCTCATGAAATCTCGCAAAATAACAGTCCACCANAATTGATCAGAGAAAGACTATAATGGCGAGGGAAATGGTAGAGCCTCATGAAATCTCGCAAAATAACAGTCCACCACATTTCCCACATGTGAATGTACCTGGTTCACTGTCGTGAGAGATGAGGCGGCAGAGAGGCATCAGGGAAGAATTTATAGTGCCTGGTCAAATTATAGTAAGTAATTTACAATGGCATTACAAGATTAAACTTCAAGAGATTATGTCCAGAATGAGTTTTTTAGTGCTAGATGCAGGTGTGAATTTGTATAGTTTTCTGTGTTTGTCAAAAAATGCAGGACTCACTTTCATTAGCTGAAACTTTCATACTTGTCCAAAAAACTGTGTATTTGCTATCCAAATAATGCATTTCTATGTAAAACCACATGGCACATTAATGTCTGTCATTAAATATGCATTGAAGTCGCCTCCTAAAATACTGACATAGAGTCGAGAATCTCCCTTGTTCATTGTACAGTTGGCTATGCTCCGTATTGTGATGTGNCTCCTAAAATACTGACATAGAGTCGAGAATCTCCCTTGTTCATTGTACAGTTGGCTATGCTCCGTATTGTGATGTCCCTCTGGCTTGCTGATTCCCACACATGCCGTGAATTCAAGAGGATTTATAAACTGTTAGGAAGAGGAAAATACATAAATATTTACTGGTTACAAGAAAAAATAAGCTATGTGGAGTGCAACTACATGAAGCTAGTGAAACTGCTATGACAAAAAAAAGTGATCCACAGATAAAATATGCACGCCTGCTCAATAGACCAAAAAGAGTGACGTTTTTTATAAAACGCAACAAGTAGAAATTTTAGAAGATTTTGAAAAATCCAAAAAAAGGGCTTAAAAAATTTCTAAAAGGCATTAATTCCATGCTGAAGCATAATATACAAACTTATTTACCTATAAAAATAATTAATTTCCATGAAAAAATTGTAATTAGTTNCACAAACAGCTCAGATTATGCGAACTAAATACCATTATTTCTGCTTTCATCTGCTTTGTTTTCGGCTACATTGAAGTTCCAAAGTTTTTGCCCTGTTTTATTTCAGTTTTCAGTAACTGGATGCTCAGTTTTAGGATTGTTGTTTCCTGATATATTTGTAACAGGATGATGGAAATTTCTCGTTAGAGGGTAGTTTCTGCTTAAGAGAGGTTCCACTATGAGAGGTTCTACTGTATAGTCCATTCTAGGTTACTTCCAACTTTTTTGAAGCCCTACTTAAGTAATACTTTGAGACAATTCCTCCACATCATGCAAACAAAGCTTAACCAAGTCTAGAAAATTACACCAAAGGGACAGCGCGCCGCATTCGTGCGCACTCAGTTTAATAATATACTTCATAGGAACGGTTTCTTACTAGGCATTACCAACAGGCATATTTTCTCCCTATCTTAATTCATATGAATTATCAATTAAACGATATAATTATAAATAAAATATATATTTAGAAGTTCAGTTTAATAAAAAATAAGGTACTTGTGAATGTAATACACTTGTGATAAATAACGTATTAAAGGAAACAACCAAACACGTCATATAAAGAGTGATTTTCCAAGATTTAATAAAAGAGTGTGAAGAAACTCGAATAGACTACAGTAATAAAAACAAACCTGTCTGCAAGAAAAGTGCGGCAGCAGTAACTAATGGAATTCAATAAATGTTTATTTGGCATTATTTTAATCACATGCTATGTGCCATATGAAATGCAGAAATA
>NQII01011434.1:0-21353 GCA_002778355.1 Clitarchus hookeri
AGTTCGCACCACGACTTGCGATGTGACGCACCACCAAGTGGCATCAAATTGGCTTGTAGGCCGGAGCATAAGTGACAAGTCCCCCAAAGTGTCACCAATTGTGTGCAGCATTTTTACAAGCACATAAAACACTGTCACCATATTCACAGCTACAGTCAGAGGTATGTTTTATTGTATTAAGAGCAATCAAGCACAGTATTCCACACCCCTTTGCCCAGGTGGACTCGTCTATCCCTTCAGGAGACAGCCACTCTAAACACTGTAGCCAGTGAAATCCAGACACGTCACAGGTAGTGAAATTCAGACACTTTTTTTTACGAGAAAACGTAATAATTTATTTATGTGTATTCATAAAAGGCCAATTATGCTTTCAAAAAGGGAGATTGCCTATAAAGGCCTCCATCCTTGTAACATCTCATTTAGTGCAATGATACGTCCCGTCAACTTCACAACTTCAATCTTAACGGACATTTTATAATAAACGGGGTGTCACCAATGTGTTTCAGTTAATGTATACCATTTCTCACCTTTGCAATCATTTTACATTGTGTTCATGTTATGTTATACCATTCGGCGTTTGACATCGGTTCTCGTCACTTGTGACAGAAGCAGATGTGACACGTCCAGTTCGTCTCAGCACTCGCGCCACAACGGCAAGGGGGTCACCCGCTCCGCGAGCCCCCTCGGTACCATCATGAAGGCTGTAATCACTTCACTTCAATAGTTAACTTAATTAACTGGAACAGTTTTTTTCTTTCTTTATTGTACCAAGGGGAGAACCAACTGCACTAGAGCTTAACGTTACTGCGTATGCGCATAATACCACACTTATTTTCACACTAAGGTCACCCACAGGCCGTAAGTTCTGGGTCCGTTTTCTTTCACTATTCACATGTAATCAAGCACAGTGAATAAACTGCTTTACAAAGTGCAATGTGTGTTGATTCATTGTAGGTCTCCACACCCTTTGTAGTAGCTCCTGCAATTTTTCTAGCATATTTCAGGCGTACAAGATGGCCTACAATCTCGTCATAAAGTGTAAATAGTGTAACAGTAAGTACATGGCATCATCTGCAAACTGGCAGAGGCATCCAGGACCCCCTGTGCCATAGACAGAACAACCCACAACATTAACTCTCCACTGGGTTATAGCACCGGGCAATTCAACACTCAGCTAGCACTAGGTAACCTCGAAAACATCAAATAATTATTTAATTTATTCTGGAACTTAATTGACTTCACTTCTTTCCTTAGCCCGAGCGCAGTGCCGTTCTCAGCCCCGCCAGCTCGAAACGCACCAGGGGTTTAATTCACTTAATTCTTTTTCATCAGCCACATGCCTCTTTTTCAGTTTCTACTGCCAGTACACATTAATGCTGGAACAATATAAGTGATCGTTTGAGGGAATAAGTAGTGAGTAAAAATCAGTGCAAGTAAACTCTAGTTTTTATTTTACTATCGGCTACCAAATATAACTTTGGATTTTCTACCAATGGTCCACTAGACACCTGATCATGTCTTTATTGTGTTTGTGGCATGTGAGATGGACACTTAACAGTCTCACGTGATAATTAGAGGCGTATGCGGGGGCCTAAACCCTCGTAGGTACGCAAAACTGGGCTTAACAACATAACCAACGACAACGATTTGTCGCACNTATGCGGGGGCCTAAACCCTCGTAGGTACGCAAAACTGGGCTTAACAACATAACCAACGACAACGATTTGTCGCACGGGGTGAGCTCAGGAGAGCCCACATGGGTATTCGGCAATCCTTGAATGAGTATCGAAAGCTCTGGCGCCATTTTTTTTCCCATCCTTACAAGTACCAAAACACCTGAACCATAACCTAACCGCACTTCTCCCCGTTCCTCAGACCACGACAACCCATCAGGTATCTGCCTCTACAGTAAAATGTAACACGAGATAAAAATTCTAAACAATTAAAAATATGCTGAGATGGTGGGGCAGATAGCTGAAAATGAGCTTTATTATGCATTCATTATTATAAAGTATTGTTACATGGGATAACTGCTGGGCATATCTGAGTTCGTGAGGTTGCATTAAAAATAAGAGAAGTAAATTTGATTTCTAATTTATTCAAACTGCTATTTTTTTCAGCAATAAATTATCTATATTCACTGTTACTCTTATTATTTAACTCTGTGCACAATATTTAATGTCTATATGAGCTTTAATTAACATCCTTCTTAATGACCCTGTTTGGTTACAGTCAATTGACTCATACTCATCATTAACAAGTGTTCAGTCTATCTGTTGCCAACNCTTAATGACCCTGTTTGGTTACAGTCAATTGACTCATACTCATCATTAACAAGTGTTCAGTCTATCTGTTGCCAAAATTTGTAATTACTTTCACTAATGCATAAATTCCAATAGTACTGCCTGCCAATCGCATACTTTTCTGCCTGATACTCGGAGTTGCAGATTTCCTTTCCGCTAACCAATTATTTCGCTGCTCGTCTTCTATCGCATGGAACTCAGCCACTCATTCAGTCAACAACTACTCGGCTCGGAGGCCTGTAACATTTTTAGATTGTTGGCCCTGGCCATCTGGAACGCTCAACACACCCCAAGTCACACTGATGAGATAATGAGGTCAGTAATCCAGAGCATTGTTCAGGTAAACGCAGAAATCAAAACAACTAGGGTCAGCAGAGTGCGTTGTTGAAGGGATTATCGTGTCGGCTCGCCTTTTGTATAATTATATGCTGTTCGCTCCCCTGCAATTCAAAACATTCCATTGACATGCTGCCCCATTATCATCACTGCTCTGTTATACTCTTCCACCCGCTCGCCTGGGGCGGGCCAAGGTCAGCAGCATATACCAGCGACATGTAACACCGCCCCTCCTCAAATAGGTTCGTTCCGAACAGATTCTGCAATGTCAGGACCTTTGTAGAGTGCCAGTCGTTCGATGTGAACAACCTTCGGCTTCATCCGAGAGCCTTGATGACAAACCCGAAAGACCAAATAATTTATAATCTTCAGAATCCTGTAGAAGCCTTTCCGACATGTCTGTAGCATCGGGCAGTGACCTTTTCGCCTCTAGAATTTGTTCAGCCACACCAGTTGTCCTTCTTTGAAATACCTCGCCCGACATTCTCCTACCATACCGTATCTTCATCTTGTCACTATTTATTCTGAGGTGCTGTTGAGAAAAATCATGAATGCCAACAAATCTGTTACATTATTCGCTGGCATAATCAGGGGCTACAGCTTCCTCTTCTTTCAGTCGGCTAAACAGCAGGTCACTGGGGAAGTGTAGCTCTCTTCCAAACAGCATCGTTGATGGTGTTACCAGCATGGACTCGTGAATTGCTAAATGGTAAGCAAAAAGAAGCAATGGCACTTTTGAATCCCAGTTATTTTGGTTGTCTGCCACAAAGATCGTCAGGCAATGTTCAAGAATAAGGTTAAGCCCCTCGATCATTCCATCCTACTGAGGGTGTAAGTCTGTTGTTCTAGTCTTTTTCATGACAAGAATTTTTGATTGCAGCTTCAAAGTTAATTCCTTGATCATAATGGAGATCTAGTGGCATCCCAAAAATCGAGAAGACATGCTCAATAAGTTCATCGGCCACAGTTCGTGCTTCTTAGTTTGGGAGGGGAATGATCTCAGGTCACCTAGTAATGTAATCTTGGGTCACCAGTAGTTACCGATTACCTCTCTCTGTGACAGGCAAGGGTCTTAAAATATCTACTGCCATCCTCTCGAATGGGCTGCAACATTATATTACTGGATGTAACCTTGTCCTATGATCTTTGGGCCCTTCCTTGCAATGCAGGTGTCACACAGTCAGCACCACTTCTCAACATTCTCCCGACAATGAGGCCATTAGAATTTTAGTCTAACTATGTCGAGTGTCTTATTAACACCAAATTGTCCACTGGGTGCCGCATTATGCAGTTCTTTAAAGACTTCGTGAACCCAGCATTCTGGAAGGACCAACTGTAATCGAGTGTGTTTTCCATTATTACTTTCCAAGTTTCTATAAAGTACACCATTCTCCAGTATGAAAGAATTCCATCGTGCCCAGTATGCTTTGACTGATGTGCTCAGGCTAGATATCTCTTCCCACTTTGGCCTACAGACAGATTTTTTTCCTCTATAATAATGTCTACAAAGTGGGATCATTCAGCTGATCTTTCCTAATTCCCTCATCGCTACAGGTAGATGACCCATCACAAAATAAAGAACATTTAATTCTTGTCCTCTGAACCTTCAGGGATTCACCACTCTTTTATTGTTGGCGTTCACAATGACTACAAAATGGATCACATGGCCTCCTAGACAGCGTATCTGCATTACTGTGAAGGTATCTAGATCTGTGCTGTATTTCAAAGTAATATTCTTAAAGATGGTGTATCCACGGGTTATTTGACCTTCGAGATTCTTGAAATTTAGTAGACAGTGTAATGAAGCATTGTTGGTTCTTAGAATAAAATGTCTGCCATAAAGGTAGAGGTGGTAGTGTGAAATTGCCTTTACTATGGCAAGAAGCTCCCTGCGTGTAACACAGTGATTTCTCTCTGGCTTACGCAATAGAACACTGAAGTATTGGTGGTCTTTCCTTCACATCTTGAACCTGAGATAGGAGATCTTCAATGTCTACATCACTAGCATCAGTGTCCAAAATGAACATGCCTTAACTTTTCGGGTAACTCCAGGAATGTTGGATATATCACAATATCCGTTAGTTTACAAAAAGTATTTTCACACTCAGTGGTCCAATTAAATTTTCTTTTTGCCTTAGTCAGTTCATGTAGTGGCTTGGCGATCGTGGCGAACTCAACTACAAATCGATGGTAATAGGCAGATAATCCCAGAAAACTCAGTGCTAAAGTTTTGTCATATGGTGTCGGTCAATTTCTTATTGCTTTGGTCTTCTCGAGGTCAGTTTCGATTCCATGGGCCTACACTACATGTCCCAAGATATTTATTTTATTTTGGAACAGGTGGCACTTCTTTACAACCAGTTTCAAGTTGGCTGCGGCCACTTTCTGGAATACAGAGTCTAGGTGCGATTGATGCTCTTCAAATGAATTCCCTGTCACAACAATGTCACATTGGTAAATCTGACATATATCTAAAGGCAGGACTTTTTCCATTAGGTATTCAAAGGGTGGCAGGAGCATTATATAGCCCAATAGGCGTAACTTTAAACTGTAGGGTTCCTTTCACTTGGACACAAAATGCAGTCTTCTATACATCTTCTGGATCCACCTCGCACTGCCAGTATCCACTCTTCATGTCCAAAGTATAGAACCGTTGTGAACTTGCTAGGCTGTTTAATGTGTCACATATCCTTGGAAGCAGATAAGAGTATTTCTTTGTCGCATTATTAAGTTGGTGTTAATCAAAACCTCAGAAGCCATCTTTCTTCTTAACAAGAACTATGGGGGATGACCATTGAATAACTGATTTTTTCTATCGCATCTATATCCTTAATTTACTTCAGAATTCCCTCAACTGTCTTATGCGATGCTAGTGTAAAACTTACAATAGTAATTATACCTCTGGGGTCGGTAAATTGAGCTGACAGAGGAGTGCTACGAATGCGGGGAACACTGTTTGGTAAACTAAATAAAAGTTCCAGTAAATAACGTTAATGTATTGCAGTTAAGTGTTCAGAATAAAGTATGAAAGTCCCCCGCGATGTGTTACACATGCAGTATCTAAGACCCATCGAATTGGACTGCCAGGGGTAGCGTGGGCGAGCGGCGCCTTTGCCGATAGCTCACTCCAATCTGCGAGGTAATTTAATTAACTGACCACATTAACAAAGAACTTGAAACATATACACATAAAACACTGAAATGTTCTGAGTGAGTTTTCTTAATCATGTAGAGAGTTAAGAGTTCTTAATTAAGCACTAATTTATATACAAAACATGATTATATAGTACCTTGCAGAGCACATGGGAAATTTATATCCGTTCAGTTTTGGGGTACTCTTTGACTGGAAGGGTCAGGTTAAAAGAAATACTAATTAATTCCCACATCACTAATTGTCTTGAATAGACACACAATTACACTCGGAAAATTATATGGAACACTTCAAATACCCTAGCCTTTTTGCTCTACACCTCATTGACCTTGCAAGTGGCGTGCATTTATTCTGCGATTAATTTGCAATCCCCTAAGGGCGAATTTCACGAACATTTGCCCGCGGGTGATAATTTCTAATTCTATTTAATACACATTCTACCACTTGATTTGTATAGTAACTACACATATCTCTCTAAGGACACCACAGGCACTCAGTTGGATCAATCGGTGTTGGGTCATGACCCGTTCCCAAGTGAACGATGCGAACACGCATCGGGACGCACGACGTGCGTTTTTATGCGGGCCTCACAAATGCAGCGACTGTGGGCCGATGACTTGATGACAGTGGCCGTGCCAGACCACACAAGAATGGTCCACATCACATTTTGGCAGAGAAGATTTTTAGCTTTAAAATTTACGGCCCTTAGCCAACTTCGCGCAGGACTGGTCTGTTGATTGCCGACTATGTTGTCAGACATATTAATGTGTGGTAGTTTCTCCTCAAGTTTCTAAATACATCATAGTCATTCTGTTAAACAAGGTTTTCGTAATTATATATTTCTTTGCTAGTGTATTTTCCTGATGAGAACTGTGTAGTGCAACCATGTGAATGTATGTTATAAGCAGTCAGTAAACATCACATACCAAGTTCAAGTATTGTGGACCTCTTTGCAATGGATTAAGTTGCTAATTTTGTTTGTGTTTGGTTAAGTACGGCCAGTTTCTAAGGCGAGAGCTGCGAATCATTTCTGTGGTCTAAGTAACAGCGGAGTGAGATAGAAACTTTCTTATATCAGGGTTGTAGCCACCGACGATGTAGCATACAGGGATTGGTTCTGTAGCCACACAGCCGAATGTAGCACTACCCTGAGTAAGAGGAGTCACATGGCCCTTTTCCCAGTCTGGGCCCCCATAAATTAAAAACTGTTGGGCACCATTAATAAACAGTGTCTAACATCAATTCTCTCAATGCTGCTAGAGACCCCTGTCTGGCGATACTACAAAAATTTTTAATAAATCATAAAGGTACAAGTAAAAAGTTAAAAAATTATGGATTCACCTACTATTTCAGCCAAATAAAAAGTTATTCACTAAATTCCTTCGGCAAAGTAAAAAAAATAACAAATAACAATAACATTACACATAATTTAAAATGTTTTTATTTACTCTGTAGGCCCAAAATGCAGTTCTCAGATATTTTAGAATTATTGGTCTCTATATGTATCTGCCAATTTAAGACATATATTTAAATTTGCTCTGATGAATAAATACCTACTTGTACTCTGTTCACAGCCTTAATTAATTTAATTTTCTCTTTATGAATGTAGGAATATAAATTTGGCAACATAAATCATTAATTATTGTTATTCATCTAAAGCCTCTAACATTTATGTTTCCTGGCCAAATATAAATGTAAACAATCAGAATATTCCGATTTCATTGGTACATTATATAACTGTTATCACGTGTAATTTTATAAACTGCCATTATCGTGGCTACTGTGCTGCACTCTGAAGGCATCGAAAAAGCGACCTGCTTATGGGATCAAATACTTATAATCGCTACTCACCACTACTCGAGTTATTGCTTTGCATGTGTTTGTGCATNTTTAGCTTTAAAATTTACGGCCCTTAGCCAACTTCGCGCAGGACTGGTCTGTTGATTGCCGACTATGTTGTCAGACATATTAATGTGTGGTAGTTTCTCCTCAAGTTTCTAAATACATCATAGTCATTCTGTTAAACAAGGTTTTCGTAATTATATATTTCTTTGCTAGTGTATTTTCCTGATGAGAACTGTGTAGTGCAACCATGTGAATGTATGTTATAAGCAGTCAGTAAACATCACATACCAAGTTCAAGTATTGTGGACCTCTTTGCAATGGATTAAGTTGCTAATTTTGTTTGTGTTTGGTTAAGTACGGCCAGTTTCTAAGGCGAGAGCTGCGAATCATTTCTGTGGTCTAAGTAACAGCGGAGTGAGATAGACACTTTCTTATATCAGGGTTGTAGCCACCGACGATGTAGCATACAGGGATTGGTTCTGTAGCCACACAGCCGAATGTAGCACTACCCTGAGTAAGAGGAGTCACATGGCCCTTTTCCCAGCCTGGGCCCCCATAAATTAAAAACTGTTGGGCACCATTAATAAACAGTGTCCAACATCAATTCTCTCAATGCTGCTAGAGACCCCTGTATGGCGATACTACAAAATTTTTTAATAAATCATAAAGGTACAAGTAAAAAGTTAAAAATTATGGATTCACCTACTATTTCAGCCAAATTAAAAGTTATTCACTAAATTGCTTCGGCAAAGTAAAAAAAATAACAAATAACAATAACATTACACATAATTTAAAATGTTTTTATTTACTCTGTAGGCCCAAAATGCAGTTTTCAGATATTTTAGAATTATTGGTCTCTATATGTATCTGCCAATTTAAGACATATATTTAAATTTGCTCTGATGAATAAATACCTACTTGTACTCTGTTCACAGCCTTAATTAATTTAATTTTCTCTTTATGAATGTAGGAATATAAATTTGGCAACATAAATCATTAATTATTGTTATTCATCTAAAGCCTCTAACATTTATGTTTCCTGGCCAAATATAAATGTAAACAATCAGAATATTCCGATTTCATTGGTACATTATATAACTGTTATCTCGTGTAATTTTATAAACTGCCATTATCGTGGCTACTGTGCTGCACTCTGAAGGCATCGAAAAAGCGACCTGCTTATGGGATCAAATACTTATAATCGCTACTCACCACTACTCGAGTTATTGCTTTGCATGTGTTTGTGCATAATAAAATGATAATGACTATCCTCCACAATGTGACGCCTTTAAGCAAAGGGCATCTACTCCTTCCCTGTAATATAGTAAACCATTATGTTAGAATGATAAAAAAAATAAAATTTAAAAAACCCTATCTTAATTAAAAGTAGATATAAAATGCCGATCGGTGACCAGGCACAACCGACCATAGATTTTAACCATACGTTTTCNTCTTAATTAAAAGTAGATATAAAATGCCGATCGGTGACCAGGCACAACCGACCATAGATTTTAACCATACGTTTTCAACCCACTTTTGAAAACTAATGGATTAAACATAACCAAATGTGTTCAACCTGCTTCTAAAATTAATTGTTTGAAAATAACCATAAGTTATGAGAATGCTGATACGAGCGCAGCACAAAAAGAATTACTAGCGAGACATTTTTTTTCATTTAAAGAAATAAAAATGTATAATAAAAAACAAAACATGGATCAGTTGCTAAGTGCATTAAACAGCACCCGCCATTTTATGAAGCTTTCTGACCTCACAATGGGTCAGTCCTACCCGATAAACCACACTGAAATAAAAGAAACCAAGTACGGTCTCAAAGTGGTAGTTACTTCAGGAAATTTTAAGGTGATCCTACCAGACATATATGTATACATTTTCAGTACAAAACTGTTAAGTTATGTTAATCGAGGAGGCACAAGTTTTGTGTGTAAAGGACTGAAAAAATATGGTGACACACAAAGGTATTCTATTCTGTTTGTAAGAGAGTAAATGCATGTATTCGTATAATTAGACACCAGTTTATTTTCATTTGTATTATATCTATATAATGTTTTAATGACCGTAAAACCATTAAAACACAATTACCGCTCTGACTTCGTGCAACATAGTCTAATTACAAGTTTAGATATGAACCTCCAAATACGACATATTAAAGTAGGTGAAACACCTAATTCTTTTTCTAAATCTTTCATTGCACTGTGTATAGAAATATTATCCATCTTTATTATCTTACAAGAAAAAATTGCAAGAGGTTTCGGGTCAACTTAATGACTCGCCAGGGACCTTTTTTTAAAATTATTATTACAGCCTAATTTTCACGCCGATAAAACTCCGTTTTGTGGAGAACTCCCCCACCTCACAACTCGTCCTGCATTTTTTTTTTTAAGCGGTGAGGTGAAGTAGTTTTTTTAAGTTCTTGTACCCCCTCTCAGATGGCGTGGCACTTTCACCATCTGAGATTACCCAGCTATACGTCTGATACAATACTGACTACTGTAGAGAGTATTTTTGCTGGGCTTTAAGAGGTAACATATATTTACATCTGCCACTCCTAAACATCTGCTAAGAGTATGAGCATTTATTTTATTTTATTAGCTCAAATTTGGAACGGCTCGGTTGATAAACATACACTGTGGATGCGGGCGCCTTCACACCCACACTGTAAATTTATCTGCTCAGCCCGAGATTTGAACCCACGAACCTTGCGATAAGAGTCGGACGTCTTACCACTTAGCTAAACTGGCAAGACGCTATGCGAGGTTCTTCATACATCTTATACAGCGAGTCGCGTCGAATGGTTTAATGAATCACTTCTAGAGTGCAGATACATCGACCTTGACTACATCCTGGTTCACATATTACGTCACAGTTAGCGGGCACGGCAGATAATAAGTCAGGAAAAACCTGTTTCTACACCAAGGTAACGTGAGCGCTGGAGCTGTGTGTTGAAGTCAGATACATGATGCAATTGCATTTATCAACGAGCCTGATTTATATTCTTTAGTTTTTTTATTAATATGAAACTTAAATGGTTTAAATAACCATTAAAGTTATTATATGAGCACCTCCAACCTAAAATACCTTTTTCTTTAATAGAAAAATAAGTATCTATGGTCTCATCTCTTAGACTACAGTTCGTTCTGAAGAATGAAAATTTATTAACTTACCTTTGTCATCATTAATTTCAACTATTATTTCCTTTACTTGAGTTGTTTGCACAGGAAAAAATAATGGATAAGCACGTTCGTAATAGATTGTGTCACCAAATCCAAATGTCGTCCTTGGTTTAAATGCAGCAATTAAGACAGTTTCTCTGGGGTTATATTCATCATGTTTTAATATCATCAGATGAGCTATATTACAGTGTATATTTATTGTTTCAAAGGGAACTAATTTTGGAATCGTGTTTCCAAAATGGTAATCATTTGATTTCAGGATTTTATTTTCTGTGAGACCCAAAAGTTCTCCTATCGAACCTCATTTTCCAAACTGTAAATCAAACACACATTTTACTTTCACCCTGTTTGTTGTCTTATCCAGCTCAAGGGATGTGCTATTATTTTCTCCCCCACCCATTAGAACTATCTCGAATGGGGAAATTGTCTTTATAGTTTTTACAAGATCTTTTAAACTATATTGGCCAACTGGAATTTCAACTGATGTTTCCATACCACCCATGTTTTTAAAATAGAGTCTATTTTTCACATGGGTAATGTTAGGCGTTAGGTATGCAGTATAGAACTGAACTAAAGCCACTGAGTGCTCCTCTATCTCTAAAGGATAATGCAGTCTTTTCTTCAACACTGATTTGTTATCTGATAGCTTGAATACTTTACTCATTTATTACAACAAAAAAAATCTATTAAATAAATGAATAATCCAAGAAACATGAAACAGGTAGACTGGGATATTAAAATAAGGATACCAGACAAAACTGTATTGACAAAACGTCATGGAGAATTAATGCCTAATAATATTAGATGTTTGATAGTGGGCTCTAGTAACTGCGGAAAAACAACTCTTATGATAGATAATTTTATATATTCCCCAGGATGGTTGGACTTTGGTACTTTATATGTGTGTTCAAAAAGTCTGAACCAACCTAAATATATTGCTTTAAAGGAAGATACAGAGGTAGCAGCAAAATTAATATCTGAACCAATAGCATACTTTTTCCCTACAAATGAAGAAATGGTTACCGTGGATGAATGTTGTAATGATTCTGTTGTGGTTTTTGATGATGTCATACTTGAAAATCAGGACAAAGTAAGAGATTTCTTCACTCGCGGTAGGCACAAAGACATTGATTGTTTCTATTTAGCTCAGACATACTCAAAAGTGCCTAAACAGCTTATAAGAGACAATGCCAATTTTCTTTGCATATTCAGACAAGATGATACAAATCTTAAACATATTCATAGCGATTTCGTTGGTGGCGATATCCCATTTGAGAAATTTAGGGAGACTTGTTCAAAATGTTGGGATAAGGAATATGGTTTTGTTACAATAGACACGACTCGTAAGTTGAATAATGGTAAGTATCGTAATAAAATTAAAGACTTTTTAAATCCTTAGATTATTACCGCATTTTTCTTTGCTTTTAATGGAAAAATTTCCATTAAAAACTAACAGACTCTGCTCTTTTTTTAAATGTATTTATATACCATAACTATTTCAAAAAACACAACTGTGCCTTCAGGTACACTGAAAGCTTTTGGAATTTTAAAAAATATCTTATCATCAATCGCGACATCGAAAGGTTTATGTATGGCGATGCTTTTTAAATTATGGTATAATTTGATAATTCCTTTATAATCCTCTGGTTTCATTATTATCTCAATTACTCTTCCACTTCTCATAAAAAGGTATTGTGTTTGATTATTACCCAGGTAAAATAATTTGTCCTTTGAACTGTATTTCCCGACTAAACGAATAATGTCAATTCTGTTAGACTGATAGTACTCTAAATTGACCGCATCATTAGGAGCAATAGGATTTCCCACGTTTCTAAGCCTTTTGTTTTCAAAATCTATATTATTATCTTCTTCCAAGTAGGTAAGAAAGGCTTTATCCAAGGATCTTTTATTTCTTGTCAGTGTGGTTATAAAGTCACTGAACTGTGGGTGGGAAACAAAATCATTAGGATTGATCTTCTCAGTAGTTGTACCATTATCCCGGTGATCTTTAATTTGATCTTCAATCCAAGAGGTCATTAATGCATTTCCACATATATCCATCGTTTATTAATAATAAAATAATTTTTGGAAATTTAAAATTATGTGAAAAGTGATTTAGCACAATGACACACAAATGGCCACAAATTACTTGGTGGAAATTTTGAATTCTGCTATCGTTATAAATAATATTACCACCGAGATACGCAATCAATTCCCGGGGTGGATCTCCACCAAATGAGTCGAAAAAATATTTTTTATTGGATTCTTTCCAGTAGCATACCCAGTGTGTTCCAGAGTTTTTTGAAACATCTAGGTTAACAATCCCACATTCCTTATCGAGTGGCGTGTTAGGCAGCTTATCAATCATAAATACACCTCGAAAATTTTTAATGTTTAATTTTTTAACCATTATATCAATATCAAAGTTACTGAGTGGAGTTACTTCTTTTTTTTGGCATTCTTCACGCCCTTACCTTGTTTTTCCATGGCTAAATTATGTCTATTTTGTTCTTCCAATTCCTGGTCTCTCTTCTTAGCATTAATTACTGATGTAGCGATAGATGAAGCACCTCCTGCCAATGCCCCTAGAGCTCCCAATGCTGCAAAAATCAAAGGTAAAAATCCACCCTTGTGAGATGTCAAACCATTTCCAGCCTTCATTTCCTTAGACATTTTCTTAAGTTGTGGAGTTGAGATTGTGATAGTCATACTTTTGCCTTCCTTCAATTTCTTGTTTTTGCGTTCCAGTTGGTCTTTCGTCAGGAAAGAATCAATATTCAAACCCTCCAGCTCCTTGCTATAAACTTGAAATGCAATGTTTTTTTGCTTTAATTTAGTATACCTGATATTTAAAAATTTTATTTCAATTCCCCAGCCCAGATTACGTTTAATATGCATTGCAGATACAGTAACACCTGTCCACAATCTCTGATTGAGATCAGCATCTGAGCTTAACAATCTTTTGAATGCCTTTTTTTCGAGTACTTTATCAGCTATGTGTATTTTAAGGTAGATCTTTATGGTGATGATAAGTTATATCATGCTCCATTGCAGCTTCATCTAATGTATTAACAGGTTTATCACCTCTCTCAAGTCTCTCAATTAGTCTGGTACCTGGGCCTAGGAATATATAGCCTGGTGCATGCAACTCAAAAGGTAAAGAGAATTTATAATGTCATTGAGTAATCCTTTTCCATGATGCTCCGACTCACAGAAAGAAGGGGGTATTGTGTTCAACATTCGTATTATTCACCACAAAGTCACTAAACTTGTTATTGAGCATATTCATTATTCCGACCCAGTGGCGGATTTACACATTTGCCGCCATTAGGCTATTCAAATTTTGCCGCCCCTACCGACCTCTACAATTGGATACCCTAGTTCACAATCATATTAATTACAATTTTTTTGTCAATGAAAATTTAACTTTATGATTTGTGCACTATCGTACTAATTACACCACCTTTTTCCTGTAATTAGTATGATTGTGAACAAGGGGATAGATGTGTCAGTTTCTATATAATTTTTACAACCCAACGATTTAGTTAAGGCTGCAAATAAAAGTTTTTGGGTATATTTCTGAGCGAATAAAAGCTTAATCATGTACTACTAATAAGGCGGGGTAAGGTATGCCTCAATACTACTTTCACAATAATGTACATTCGGTAAACGTAATTAAATCATTTTATTGCACTTGCTTACAGTTTAAATAAAAACATCATCTTCAATTATCTGCTAACAATCCGGCTGATGATTTCGATGAAATTCAATTAATTAAGTTATGAAAATTTTACAATACCTTTTTGTGCGATTTTCTATTGGCAAAATCATCAATTATATCGTCGTATGAAATATTGTTCATTAGTTCTGACTCTATGCACAAAAGAGCTAAGGCGTTTAGCTTTTCTTGCCTTAAGGTAGATCTTAGATCATTTTTCACCCGTTTTAAGAATGAAAGGCTTCTCTCACCCGAATAATTTGTCGCTGGTGTACATAGAGCCATGTGATCTGCTATATCCAAGTTTGGATAAAAGTTTTGCAAATTCCGTTTTCGCAGGAACGAAGATAGACTTTTCAATGATCCAGAATCTGGTTTTACCAAAATTCTTTCAGAAGAAATGTGGCATTGAAAATGTATGCATTGTTAAACTAAGTAAGTCTCTAAATCATTAGGATACATTTCTTCCAAGAAAAGGGCTTTTTCCGTAAGGGTTGATGATGACAATTCNGCCGCCCCTACCGACCTCTACAATTGGATACCCTAGTTCACAATCATATTAATTACAATTTTTTTGTCAATGAAAATTTAACTTTATGATTTGTGCACTATTGTACTAATTACACCACCTTTTCCCTGTAATTAGTATGATTGTGAACAAGGGGATAGATGTGTCAGTTTCTATATTATTTTTACAACCCAACGATTTAGTTAAGGCTGCAAATAAAAGTTTTTGGGTATATTTCTGAGCGAATAAAAGCTTAATCATGTACTACTAATAAGGCGGGGTAAGGTATGCCTCAATACTACTTTCACAATAATGTACATTCGGTAAACGTAATTAAATCATTTTATTGCACTTGCTTACAGTTTAAATAAAAACATCATCTTCAATTATCTGCTAACAATCCGGCTGATGATTTCGATGAAATTCAATTAATTAAGTTATGAAAATTTTACAATACCTTTTTGCGCGATTTTCTATTGGCAAAATCATCAATTATATCGTCGTATGAAATATTGTTCATTAGTTCTGACTCTATGCACAAAAGAGCTAAGGCGTTTAGCTTTTCTTGCCTTAAGGTAGATCTTAGATCATTTTTCACCCGTTTTAAGAATGAAAGGCTTCTCTCACCCGAATAATTTGTCGCTGGTGTACATAGAGCCATGTGATCTGCTATATCCAAGTTTGGATAAAAGTTTTGCAAATTCCGTTTTAGCAGGAACGAAGATATACTTTTCAATGATCCAGAATCTGGTTTTACCAAAATTCTTTCAGAAGAAATGTGGCATTGAAAATGTATGCATTGTTAAACTAAGTAAGTCTCTAAATCATTAGGATACATTTCTTCCAAGAAAAGGGCTTTTTCCGTAAGGGTTGATGATGACAATTATCTCATTTTGGTCAGAAATGAAAACTTTTCATTGAACCTGTTGTAAGCCTCCTGCCGTTTTTCTAATTCGGATACGAGTCTATCAACGAGGACGAGAAATGTGTTAACCCTGAAAGTATCACTCGCAGTCATTCTCATTTCTTCATCGAGTGTTTCATCATAATTTTTTTTCCTTTTCGGTTGTCTTTTTCCCATGTCTTTTGTATACTGCTTCGACACGCTTAATTCCATCGCCTTTTGTTCGAAATACTTAAAATTTTCTCGTTCAGTTACGAAAAACTTGCAAAGAGATTCGTAAAGATCGGCAACAGTGATCAAATCTACGGTAGAAGCCTGAATTTAAACATTCACTTTGTTTATTCTTTCCAAAAAAACATCCCACACAACAACCATTACCGCCGTTTCCAGTTTTTCTACATTCAAAAGTATTCCCGTCGTTTTGTTTCGCGTTACAGGCTTTTCGGTACAATCATCCTTGCTTGATTCCAAAGTTTTAAGGACTTTGTGCCAACAATCTCTCAAACTTCTACGTGCGTCCTCTCTAGCTGACCAACGAGTCAGATTTACTCTCTTTAGCGTTTTCCTTTTCTCGATTTCAGTCATTAATTTTTGCCAGCGCTGTGTTGAACTTACAATAAAAAAAAAACGTAGATTTCTTGAAGCAACATGAAGAAGCGACAAGCTTCTGTGCAAGATTCAGCAGCCGCAGTTGCCACTAAATTTAAAGAGTGGGCAGAGCAAGGAACGAAAAAAGCAAAAGGTGCTTGGCTTTGAATTTGAGCCTGTAAGCCATTGTACACACCAGACATGTTCGCGGCATTATCATATGATTGTCCACGACAGTCTTCAATATTTATGCCCAGTGTTTTGAGTTCCGAAATAATGGCAGAAAACATTTCTTCAGCTTTATGTCCCACTGAGGGCAAAAACTTGAGAAATCTTTCACACGGTTCGCCTGTTTCCAAAACGTATCTAATGACGAGGGTAAGTTGGTCCACGTGTGCTATATCTGGTGTTGAATCGATGATTAAGGAAAAATATTTCCCCCTTCTTATCTCGTCTCCAATGTGTTTTAAGACTTTATCACCCATCAAGAGAATTAACTCATCGCAAACGGTTTTTGATAAGTAACTGGTAATTCCATATCCTTGATTCCCAAATCGTTCAATATGACTGGCTAAAAAAGGATCGAATTCAGCTTACAGTTCCAAAATCATACAATAATTTCCGTTATGCGGATCACCGAACTTTTTATTTTTTCCTCTGAAAGCAAGGCCTCTCGAACACAGTCGCTTCACTACGGCAACAACCCTCTTTAGATAGTTTCTCCAATAAGTAATTTCTTCATCAATCTGGACATGCAGTAAATTATCGAGTTGGCCATCAATCTCATTTCTAACTTTCAAACTAAGGATACTATGCTCATGACGCGCAGAGTTTTCATACTGAGCTACTAGGTGTTCTGCATTTTTCCAGTCATTAAATCCTTCGTTCTCAAACTGAGTCTTATTCTCCAATGGACCGAATGCCAAACAGGGCCCGCAATATACAGATCTTTTACTTTAATGATAAACCAGCCAATTTCGGTCATTCACTTCATTATTTTTCATTTTTCTTTGGAAGATACTCACTGGCAAAAAACGACTCTGATCAGCATATATTTTTTCACCTTTAGAGAAGTCACAAGACTTGTTTTGATCGAAGCCGTACCTTGCGATAATCTCCCTTAAGGTAGCGTTGATTTTCCATAAAGCTGGATCTTTGTTTAGATTTATTGTTGTTTGCACTTGGTCATTACTTAACGTCTGATTCTGATACACATCTTCAATTGTTATACTTATTGATGATTCCTCTACCGCCTCTACGTCAAAAACATAAATATCCGTTTTTTCAAAAGTAGATGGTTCAACAGATGACTGTTGTTGTTGGGCCGCAGAGTTCAAATCCGTTTCATCTTTTCCAGATTGCATTGTGCCAGTGCATGTTGTTGAAGTTCCTGGTCTTTCAACACTACTTCCACTTCCACTTTTTAAAAAAAACTGTCAATTTTTATCGTTTTACGGATAATCTGTTCTTGTTCTTCTTTTTTCATTTTGGCCTTCTTTTTATACTCAGCTCCACTAAGACGCTTTCTCCCATCACTCATTCTAACAATTTCTTGGATTCCAAGAACTGAAATAAAAAATATTACGTTGGTAGTTTTATTTCTCGCACATCATTTGTTCAGACTTCAGACATTGAATAATTATCTAACATAAGTACAAGAAATTTTTTTAAGTATGATATAACAAAAAAATAGAAATTTCTTTGCATAGCTTCCGAAACAGCTATTTATCAAGTTAAATTAGGTCTTACTGATTCGTTACGGATGATAAATTGTAATATATTATGATTACTTATCTAC
Organism: Clitarchus hookeri; assembly: GCA_002778355.1. Taxonomy (NCBI): domain Eukaryota; kingdom Metazoa; phylum Arthropoda; class Insecta; order Phasmatodea; family Phasmatidae; genus Clitarchus; species Clitarchus hookeri. The sequence goes on from NQII01011434.1 coordinate 18,343, forward strand.
TATAAGTTTCTACGCAACGGTGATATTATGCTATGAAATTATTCACTCAACCCATGCAACACTTTGAAAAATTACAGCACACAACCAGAAAAATTAAATACGGGACGGGACTTGCCCGATTGTATCGCCGGCCGCCGCTCTATATCTATCTCTCTGGAACTCAATTCCACCACGCGGCGTATGCCTTCAACAGCACGACCCCGCTTCGGCTCCCGCGCTCGTGCAGTCAATTCGGCCAGACACACTTANCGCTTTCTCCCATCACTCATTCTAACAATTTCTTGGATTCCAAGAACTGAAATAAAAAATATTACATTGGTAGTTTTATTTCTCGCACATCATTTGTTCAGACTTCAGACATTGAATAATTATCTAACATAAGTACAAGAAATTTTTTTAAGTATGATATAACAAAAAAATAGAAATTTCTTTGCATAGCTTCCGAAACAGCTATTTATCAAGTTAAATTAGGTCTTACTGATTCGTTACGGATGATAAATTGTAATATATTATGATTACTTATCTACTATAAGTTTCTACGCAACGGTGATATTATGCTATGAAATTATTCACTCAACCCATGCAACACTTTGAAAAATTACAGCACACAACCAGAAAAATTAAATACGGGACGGGACTTGCCCGATTGTATCGCCAGCCGCCGCTCTATATCTATCTCTCTAAAACTCAATGCCACCACGTGGCGTATGCCTACAACAGCACGACCCCGCTTCGGCTCCCGTGGCGGCCGCGTGCAGTCAATTCGGCCAGACACACTTAGCGATCGGTCATGTCACTCGTTCCCGCGCCGCAACCAAATGCGACTACGCAAATTGTAGAAAAATTTATCTAAGTGGTGAAATATATTACATGTTGAATTGGTTGTGTGGACCTAATAACATTTAGGTATATAAATATGATCTTTTTAATTTCTGGAAGACATAAAAAAAAATTTGCCNTTGTGTGGACCTAATAACATTTAGGTATATAAATATGATCTTTTTAATTTCTGGAAGACATAAAAAAAAATTTGCCCCAAATTTGCCTCCCCTAAAATCTGCCGCCCTAGCCTCCAGCCTACTCAGCCTGCTGGTAAATCCGCCACTGTTCCGACCGTCTCATTGTAATAGTTATCATTTCCGGCTTTCTCTTCGCCATAAATAACGAGAAGCCTATCAATGAGTTTCCTAACATCATCCATCCACATGTATTCTTTGGGATAGCCTGTATATGTCTTTATACCTGTTCCTGTACAAGGAGAGTTGCGGTTTTTTTTATATCATATCGTACACTGGCCCGACGATAGATTTACATTTTTCGCCCTTGCTTGATTTTGGTATTCTTGAGTTGGGGTCATTCTTTTGAAAAACTGCATTTGTATCTGTTAGGATATGACTATAGTTTTCATAGTCGGTTGCANTTGGGGTCATTCTTTTGAAAAACTGCATTTGTATCTGTTAGGATATGACTATAGTTTTCATAGTCGGTTGCAGTGCAGTCACTTTCTGATACGTCCTTACGAGTTAGCAATTTCAGCAAACAATCAATTCCAATGTATGTTCGATCTTTTACAGTAAGTCGGNTGATACGTCCTTACGAGTTAGCAATTTCAGCAAACAATCAATTCCAATGTATGTTCGATCTTTTACAGTAAGTCGTTCATTGTTGAATATTACTTCGCAATCGCCAATACACCTTTTGCTTCCATCAGGTCTTAGTCCTAAAACATGGTCATCGTAGTTATTTAAGAATTCAGTCACTTTCTCCCCAATAAATGTTGTTTTATAGTTAGTTAACAGTACAATATCGTTTTTCAAACGCTCCAACACCTCAATGTCATCGTCATAGCGATCAACGCCATTGTCACCGGTATTTGCTTTACCAAACTGTTTCCTCTCAAATGAAGTTTCCGTAGTCATTCGTGGGTAGTCCAAATTATTTACAGCAAATGGAACAACTTCCTTTATTAGGTTCTTATTCTCGTTAGTTACATGCTCAACTTTTTGCCCCAAGTCCTATACCGTATCTATCAAAGGTTGCTCCTGTCTTTTATTTTTTATCATACTCGTCTTTATGTAGTTTCCAGAAGGACTTAAACTTTTCAATTAGTTATTTTCTTCTCTCAATATTCATTTTAGCATGTTTTTCGGTAATCATTTATTATATGTATATATAAAATGGCTATTGATAACTTAAATGTGTACTGTCGCAAATGTAGGAAGCATACACTAAGTAATAAGGTTTCATATGAACTTACAAATAATGTAAGAATTAAACGTGTTTGTAGATTTTGTGGTACCAATATGTCAATGTTCACTGGTGGGAGCATAAAAGACGATATTGCAAATGAAATTCATAAACCAATGCGAAAAAATTTCCCCAGGAGGGCTGTTCTATCTTTCGGCATCGACGATCTCTGGCAGGCTGACTTGGTTGAGATGGACTTTGGGTCATTAAAAGGTGTACACAGGCTTAACAAGGGGTTTAAGTGTATGCTGACCATGATTGATGTTTTGTCCAAGTATGCATGGACAATACCTGTCAAATATAAAACAGGTGAAAATGTTACTTTAGCATTTAAAACTGTTTTTAATGACCGCATTCCTATGCATTTACAAACAGACGAATGAAAGAATTTTACAATAAATCATTTAAGACATTAATGGTCAATAACAACATAACACACTATTCAAGATTCAGTAGAAAGAAAGCCAGTGTTGTAGAAAGATTTAATAGAACATTGAAGGAGAAAATGTGGAAAATATTTACTGTGCAGGGAAGCTATAAATGGGTGGATGTATTGCCTAAATTAATAAGTGAATACAACAACACTGTTCACAGCACAATCAGGATGAAACCTGCCAATGTAAGCGCTAAGAATGAAAGGTCTATTCTAATCAACATGTACAGCAGAGAAAGAAAAATGGCTAAAGCACGGTTTGCTATAGGAGATAAAGTCCGTATAAGTAAAAGTAAAGGCCTGTTTGAAAAGGGGTATACACCAAACTGGT
>NQII01011435.1:16624-38472 GCA_002778355.1 Clitarchus hookeri
TTTTTTCCTCCTATTTTTGTTCTGTGCTTCAATTCATAACTTGCATAATGAGAATGACAAACTACATCAATAACATTGTACCAAATTTTCAATTTTTATGCAAAAAAAATTCCTACACACATTTTTTTTTCCCCTCAGAAAAAATATTGCACATTGCTGTATATGAATCAAAACAATGTGCTTTGCTATGATACACGTGTGGTTTACTGTGAATTTATAGAATACCTGAAAAACAACGTAGAAAGACATTGGCAATGTGGTAGCAAAACATGGCCTTTCATTTCTAACTATGTGCTTATTAGAGACACAACTTCCTAGCAGGACTTACTGTATTGTATTAAACTTGACTATGAATTAATGGGAACAACTGTGGTATTAGCTATTTGCAAATCTGAAGTATTGTGTGTGTGTATATGAAATAAGTATTTATGTACCTGCTGGTTTCTTCAGACATCAAAAGAAAAGTTTCTAAAATTCACCTCTTCTGTTGATGTAATTTTCAAATGTTTAGATTATCATGTCTTTTTAGTTTCACTAAGGGTGTAATGTATTATTTGAATTATTAACAAATACTGTACTTTTCTTGTACTGGCAGATGTTCCGTTTAAAGTAAAGGAATTGTAATAACATTACTGGTGTAGCGATATATATATCGCTACACCAGTAATGTTATTATATATATATGTCGTATATATATGTATATATATGTGTGTGTGTATATATATATATATATATTCTATTTAATGGACAAGATATTGAGTGCCCATATCAGCAAAATGCAGTGTGTTTAGAGCTTCAGACAACACAGAATGTAGCCGGCTGTCTTGTTTTTGATCACAAATGAAAAAGTGAATGATTTTGTGCTAGTCTTGTGCTAATGAAACAAAGGTAATCTTGTGTGAAATTAGAGAATAAGTTAATTTTTCCTGCTATTGTGCCACGCCATTGTTTTTCACAGCATATTTAGTATGTGATTTTTAAGGAGTAAAATGTATATCACTTACTGAAGGACTTTTTGTGTTTTGTCTTAATTGTTTGCTTGCAGTTTTGTGTTTCTAGTGTCATTTGAATACCAGAGCACACAACACAAGCAGTCTTTCTCCTTCGCCAGACATGATGCTGAATTTGTTAATATTTTTATTACTCCATGACAGTGGTTGTGAGCTTTATTGTGGGGATCACGTTGTTTATGACTAACTACATTTTTTAGTGTTGTGCTAGAATTTTAATTTTAAAAAAAGTTGTATGTTTGTGAAGGGACATGCAGAAGATTGAAAGCCCCAGGCGTGGTCTTCTGCGTTTGCAACCGAGCATAACGTATTTATTATTTTGTGATAGCGATGAAGTTCTCATCACACATGTAACGTTTGTTAGTTCTATGCCCGTGCCATAACTGTGGTTAATGCTTCACCAATGTTTTGTACATTGTATGTAAAACTTTTAACTCTTAGAATTTGTATGTACCCTAGTTTCCTGGTGTGTGATATGGTGGAGATAGCAGTATTTGCCCATGGTTGTATCCCGAGTGCATTTTGTGCAGTTATCGTGTACAGTTCCTTGATTAAACTGAAACATGCTAATTATAAAGCATTTTTTATTCGGAAATTACCATACTTGCATTTCTTCTGATGTACAAGGACTGTTTTCGTTTTTCAAATTTTTCAGATTTCCAGCATTGCCCCCACAAGAAAGAACCAGTGCATTAGCAGATGGTGTTCGTATGGGATCGCACATAAATTACTATGGGGGAAGGGGACTTGAAGTACAAGTCAAGCCTCTAAAATTGCAAGACAAATTACTTCAGTAAACCACTTTATAAGGTTGATGCTACTCGTTCCTTCTGATATACAGGTGATTTGTAGGGTTCAAGTTACCTCTCTGGCACAGACTAAAGGTGCCTTGGGTGTCTAGGGTTGAATGTTCGAGTAATGCTTCCTCTCCCTTTCTCTGCTCCATCTTTCTCTGTGGCCTTAAAAGCGATGCATTGTCAGGGGTAATTTGGAGGCTTATTTTACTCTCTTATCATGGTGGCTGTCATCCTCTGCAGTGGGGGAGAGGTAGGAGGTGTCACTATTCTTACCAAGGAAGAGATGGGTCTGCGACTGATGGCGTTTGCGATGTAGGTGGTATCTCAAGGCTATGGTCCCTCCTGTTTTAGTCCCTTTGAAAGAGGTGGGGTACAGTTATTACCAAAAGATTGGCCAAACCGAATTTCATTAATAAATACCCTTTATGGCTGTTGGTTATGTAACGTAGTTTTATTAGTTTGTAATGACGCAATATTCTTAATTTTTTGGGACACAGGTGTAAAATTCTTTTGTGTGTTCGGTTTCAAGTTTAAAGCTGCGGTGGCTTGTTTCCCGTGATAGTTTGTTATCCGGCAGACGTGTGCTATTGTAGCTTATCGGGTGGACGTTTGCTGTGTACGCTTTATCAGGAGTCTGGTTACAGTTTTCGTTTCGAACTTTGGAGTTTTGTTAAGCGTCAGCATTAATTATATACTTTCAGGCGACATCGACAAGTTTTAGTTCCTCAGGCGCAGTTTTATACGAGAAGTTCGTTTCTGTGGATGTTGACGGCGTCGACAGTTTTAGTTCCTACGACGCAGTGCCAGTAACGAGTGGAGAGTGTGCGTGGCCGTGTCCTTATCTCAGGAGAGGGGGCGAGAGGCAGAACAAAAGACGCGTCTGTCTGTCGCCCTTCAAGCAGTTTTAGTCAGTCGTCGGAAGGAGTTGCTTCAGAGTCAGTCGGCGGCGAGGGCAGTCGCCCTTCAGTTTCGTAATACAATGCTAGTCTAGGTTGCGTCGGGCAGGACGATAACCCCCACATCGGCAACTAGACTTTATTTTATTTCTCCGCCGGTGGGAGGTTGACACATTTTATATTTATTTCAATGCAAGTTTTGACACATTAATCATCTGTAAACGACTGTGGCAAAGGTCTGTACTTTTATATTTATCTGTGAGAGGTTCATACTCTGTATACCGGCAATTCGTATGTGAACTGTGAAACATTCAATAGTTAAATAAACACATATAACAAAATACTCTGGAACTTCTTTCTTAATTAATCGGCGTCACATTGTACTGAGTCTCGTGTTTCTACCTCTGAGCTAGTTGTGGCAAAGTAATAGTCGGCAGTGAAAGCGCCCGAACGTTGTACAATGGCACCTAACTGTGGGGTTGCAATATTATAAATATGGCTTAACGAGCCACGGCCACATTACAAGTTGTAAAACAGACACGCAGCTGAGTCTGTACCCAGCAGGTTAGGGGCCTAAACCCACCGACAATCTTGATAATTAAGGAACGTCAGGTGTCGGACTCACAAATAAAGACGTCCCTTGAGCCACGAATGCCGGCACTTGGCTGATTGTGGCTCCGGAAGTAGGTTGAGGTTAGGTCAGTTGGGTCTCGGCATGGCGGTCGTAGCTAGTTGCTTCCTCCGGTGCTGGAACCCTTTGGCGGGTGGTGGTCTCAGTTGGTGTTTTCCTTTGGGGCTGGATCTCTTCGGTGATGTGGAGGTTTCTGCTGGCAACTTCCTTCGGCGCTTGCGCGGGGCTGGAGCGTGGACCCCAATAGGCGACCTCACCCTTGTTGCCAGAATCAACTGACATTAGGATGGCGGGTTGCTGCATATATCTTTGCATCGAGCTTTACATGCCCCACCACGAGCACTGAGTGCAACCCCTTTCTTACTCCACCGCTGCGTGGCCACAAATGCTTGCTGTCGGGCGTCGTAGGGCTACTAGGTTGCTGCGGGTTGCATCGCCGCCCGCTCAGATGCGGAACACACTGACTCTTGTCTATTCTCTCATCGGAAGTGCTGGTTTGTGATGGTGGCAGCATGACAGCAGCGCTTTATAATAAAAGCACTATGCGGCACGCGTTCATTATCCTCCATCAGTGCTAAGCTGACACACTTGTCATCGTGTCTGCTTTCACTTGCTCCTCTTCTGCAGTTTTCTCTGTGCACGTCGCATGCTTGCTTCTATCGCGGTACTCCTGTGCATGCTGCACGGCCAGCTGGCGCTAATCTCCTCTTCCTGTCAGGGCTAACTGTGGTCACTTGCTTAAGGTCGCGCACCCAAAACCTATTTATTCAAGCATGCCGGGCCTGCTACGAATGGGATCATACCCCTCGGCTCTATGGAAACAAATATTACGCTGAAGGTGTGGTGATTACAATGTACATTTTTCAATAAAACATAGCAGGCCGTACAAACACTTTGGGATAGAAGTCAAAACTTAAAAGTCTACAGTGCGGTTAAAAACTTCATTAACTCAGTTCGTAGCATTTGGGGTCGGCTTTGTGCTAGACGGATTGTCATATGGCCTAATTCTGCTGTGGACAGTATGTTACTGGACAAGTTTAACCTCATTTGAGAACTATATGTTGGTATGCTACACTAGTTTACACATCATCTTAACTCGCTAGGCTGGGTAATAAAGTCGTCTCGGGCTCACTTACATCATTATGTACATACTTAAACCCTTGTAACAATATTTGTCCTAAGTGATCTATCCAGACCACAGTAATTATAAATTTGCCATGTCTTCTCTGCTTCTGCCGTCCTGGTAAAGTGGAAGCTTTCTTGAAAACAGAACAGGTTTGTGTGGCGGACGGCCGGTAATTGGCAAGCTGCCTGACAGCAGTTACGTGTAGTGACATGGGTTTCTATTTACGGTTACGGGTGGCGCACAGGCCGTTCAAAGGAAAAACGCTCCTATCTTACTGGACTGGAAACACTTCACAAGTTCAAAAATTATTTCAGGCAGTCTTTGCCGTTCACACGAGCGGTCTTGCAATGAGCAGAAGAGCAGAAAGAAAGATCATCACACTGGCAACAAAATATATATACAATTCGGCTGATTGATTATAGAGTTTACTAAAATTAACAGGTGGTAAGGCGTGAGCCTTGTGCAAAGCTAGGTGAGGTCTCTTTCCTGGTCTGCATTGCACACTCAAGCTCTTTGTTAACATGTTTACCAGCATCGGGCCGTCGAGGCACTAAGATGTCCGGCTCTTTATGCTAGTGACGGGATCCTCATTGCACATATGGTCGGTGTCAGGCCGGGCTCCTTGTCACTGTTCTCTCAGCAGGCTACATGAGGCAAAACAGACTTCCTTCATGCCACACAGAGTCTGTCATTGGGTCGGCCACTGGAATTGGCGTGGTCTGTGCCGGGAACATTATCGGTAGAAGCCAAGCCGATCTCGGTCTCGGCAGTTAAGCCAAGGCTGGTTTCACCTGCCCTTGTTCATCTCCATCGTGTGCTTAGGGAGTGCTTCGTCCCGCACTGGGACCTAGACCTTTTGCAGGGGGAAGGTGTTGGTGTTGTCTCATACGCGTTGCTCGTTTCCTTCCACACACTGCCTCTTATGATCCATCGCTTGCAGTTTCCACTCGCTTCCTTGCTCTCCCCTTCTCACTTGTGGCCTGTCGTCCTCTCGCTCTCACTTTTTCGCTCGCTTGCACTTGCTCTCTTGCGTGCTCCTCGCTCATATCCATTTCTCTCGCTCGCTTGCACCTACTCTTTCGCTCCCCCCTTCTCGCTGGCTGCGCCTCCTTTCTCGCTCACCCCTTCTCACTCGCTTGCACCTCCTCTCTCGCTCTCCCCTTCTCGCTCGCACTTTCGGGTTGTCTGTAAGATGGCCTTAACTGGGGCCCGTGGTACCGTTTCCAGCCGGCGTGGTTGTTTGGGTGTCCTCGGGACTTGAACTGAGGTAGGGCACCATTGAGATAAAGGCACTGGTGGCTGTGTGGCTTTATCTCTTTTGTCCTCTGTCTCCATGTTATTGTCCACCATCCGGTGGTCTAGTGGCATACTGCGGGTTTCCTCTGGGTCATCCGTCGCTGACAGAGGTGCTACTGGAATACTCTGGGGTTTCAATAACTATCTGGTGGACATCGGGGTGCCCCTAAGTTGTCAGTTTGCAGCTTTGTTGATCCCTATCGTGGGGCAAAATCCCTACTTCTCCTCCTTCAGCGGGTGGTGTATGGGGGTATGATTCGTTAGGCTGTTCCTCCTATGGTTCAGATTCCGGGTATTCATCTTCGCCGTCGAACCTGCAGTCATATGGGGGTCCGTTTCTGACAGCCCTTTTCCTTTCTTTGGGGTCGTGGATGTGAGGTTCAGGTATTGGTCGTATCTGGTTCCTTGTCACCTTCCGGATTTTTCCCATCTCGTCCTCCGCCCAATAGACGTTTCCTTGTAGAGTTACTACTACCTACGGCCCTTCCCATTTAGGCGGAAATTCCCGCACAGAATTTGTTACTGGCTCGGTTTAATAATATGTGACTACCATCGGGTAAGTGGCGTTCGATGGCCGCTTGTTCTGGGTACTTGCGCTGGCTATAATGTTGTTGGTTTCTTCGAGCCGCCCCTGTTCTCTGGATCGCCGCTCTTCTTATTTCTTCGGGGCCGGGAAGTTCTGCAGGTTTGGTTTCCCATTGCCACTCCCCGAGTCGTCGTTGCAATGTATACAGATTTTAGGTAGCTGTGCATCCCATCGTGTATGATTGATGCCCATTTTTATGCACATGCTCATTTCGAGGCATTGGTTCCGGCGTTCTGTAGGGTTGGCCTGTGGGTGGTAGACTGGAGTCGTTTAACTTTCAGCCCCTCCCTCCCCCCACATTTAGTATGCTTTCGTCCACCTTACACCTGTCAACTGAGCTCCATTTTCGGTTAACATACATTTTGGGAAGACCTCTCGCTCAATCTGTTAGATAATCGTGGTTGCTTCCTAATTGGGCGACGGGAAAGCTTCTGACCATCGAGAAAACTGGTCCGTCACTACCAGGAGGTATCTCTTTCCTTGGTGGATGCATGAATAGGGGTCCATGATATCTTCGGCATTGGGTAGGCTTTGTTTTCACAAGTCCGGCATTGGGCGATGTATTATCTGACATCTCAGCTGATTGCTTCTCATGTGTACCTGCTGGTCAGGGCCCTTAAAGTTTCATGGAATCCAGGATGTCCTCTGTGGTGTCGTTCACAAATACTGGTTCGTAGCTCGTGCGGGACCCAGGTTTCCCACTGGCCTGTCCGCCTGTGTGATCTCGCCGAATTTATGCCATCTTTTACCTCGTACCAGTCAAAATGTTTCCTAAGTAATTCCCGTAGCTCAGGCCGGCTTGCTGTTAGTCTCGTAACAGAGCCTTGTTTTCGTGGAACTTGACTAGTTGTAGCTATTTGGTCGTGATAGTTTAGGGGGCAGCATTCGCTCCCATTCGCNCTTGTTTTCGTGGAACTTGACTAGTTGTAGCTATTTGGTCGTGATAGTTTAGGGGGCAGCATTCGCTCCCATTCGCCATCTCTCTCTTTGCTGGGAGTAAGCGGGATAATGCATCTGGCAACTCGTTGGTCGAGTCAGGACAATGCTCGATCGTGAATGAATATTCCATTCGAAATAAGGCCAACCTACCAAATTTTGCCTTTTCAGTACTCATGATTTTTAGCCATATATGGGCTTATTGTCGGTTCAGAGGATGAATAGTTGGCCATATATGTAATGGTCATATTTGTGGTTAGCCCAAATACCCACCAGGCACTCCTGCTCAATACTATGGTAGTGGTGTTCGGTCTCGTTTAGCATGGTGCTGGCATATGCTATAATCTGCCGTTGATCTGTGAATGCTCCTGGTACAGGACCGCTCCTATTTCGGTTCCAGTTGCGTTGGTCCACAGGATCAGGGGAAATTCTGTCAGAGGCTGGTAGAGCATGAGTAGGTTGCAATAACTCACCTTCAATTTGAGGAACGCTTCCTCGTGTCGGTCGGTCCACTTTCAGCAAGTGGTTTTGGGTAGGAGTTCGTTGAAGGGGGCCACAAGGATGGCGATGTCTTCTACGAAATCTCGGAGCCAATTGCAGAGCCCCAGGAATCTCTTCAATTGTCTTCAGTTGGTTGGTACTCCAGCCTCCTTAATCTCTCGCACTTTCACTGGCATCGGATAATTCCCATTCGGGGTAATTATATGTTCTAAGTATTCTATCAGGTTTTTACCCGAAGTGGCAATTCTCTAATCGGTAGGTGATTCCATGAAGTTCAAATCGTTCCATAACTTTTCGCAAGTGTACCTGATGTTCCTTCTATGCTCGGGAATATACGATCACATCGTCCAAATAAGCCAGTCAAAACTTGCTGCTAATGCCTGTGAAAACCACAGCTGACATCAATCGCCCGAAGTTGACAAGTGCGTTTTTCAACCCGAAGTGCATTATGTGGAACTGCAGCATTTCACCTCCTGGGGTGGTAAACACTGTGTATTTCCTGGGCCCCTGGGGAATCGAGATTTTAAGTACCCACTGTGCATTTCTAAAGTGGAGAATATTCGAGCGTCTCTTAGGTCGCGGAGCATATTAGCCGTCTATAGTTGGATCGCTATCGAGTACGTGATATCATTCAACGACCGGCAGTAGACACAAAAGCGGAGCTCCCCAACCTTCTTCGGCAAAAGCACTACTCTGGAATTATACGGTGAGTGGGTCGGCTCCACTATTTCTTGAGCTTTCATCTTGGCTACCTGGTCTAATTTTATCTAGCTGCGGTAGGCTGACACATGACATGAACCACACATTCATGTGTGCCTTCGTGACCACTTGTACCTCTGCATTCACTTACATCACCTAGCCGACACCGAGCCGAAGTGAGCACTCGGCCACGAGTACCTCAGTATGGGTAGGCGAGAATGGAATACACCTACCTCGTCGTCATATACTACATGACTCAAGTGATCGTATTGCTTTATTTACCTCAATGGGTAACTCTTGGGGGCAAATAACAAGCGGCCCAACACGGTGTGCCCGCGAAAGCCACAGCCATCAGGCGCCTTGGCATTTGGAAGTAATATCGGTGCAGCTCGCGCAGCAATGCCCGGTGCCCTTCCCACCTGCGTGACATCAACCGATATCAGTGCTATGTGATCCCGAGTGCTGTTAAACCATGAGGAATAAAGTCCCGAAGCAAAACAAAGTGTCAAAAATGACATAGCCAAATAAATTAAATTCATTTCTTTATTAAAACCTTTAACAAGTGTAGCTACCTACATCCCTTTTCAGCGATTGACTCGTCCAGCCCACACAAGCTGAAACACTTGCATTCACCCATCTTCGAAAAAAATTGGAAACTGAAATAGACTTGCAAAACTTATCGGAAACTGAAATACTTTTTCTGTTTACCGTTATTACAGTCAAATATAGCATGTCAATTACGTTCAATGTTTAAAAAGGTAATTATGTATTTTCTTCACAGCAGACTGCCCATCAAGGCCTTGCAGTTTTTACTTCATGTTTCTAGTGCAGTGACATCCTCAGTGATATCACAGCCACAAACATAATTAACACTTAATTAATATTAACCCGGCGTTGGTCGCGCCCCTCCGCGAGACACCATTGCTCGCCCGTGAGCATTTCCCTCACATCTCAGTTTTAGTCATTTCTATTAGTTATATTCTGCATTATTTACGGTTTTTTTTAAATTTTTGTTTATTTAAAACAAATACATCAATAAATCATTCGCCCATTTAATGTATTTTATTGAATAAAATTTTGAAATTATCTACTCCTCCTTTTGTCAAATTATAAAAGGAAATAACTTCTGGTTTTTGCCTATCTCCTGTTCCTTCATCAATATTCCCTCCGGAGTGGAAGTTTGACGGCAAAAGCACAGTGTTGTTGACTTATGGCTTATATGTGACAAGAAGCCCGTCCTTCTGGTAAACAAAAAGGCTACTGTTCACTGGCCTCTTCTTTGTATTTATGAACTCGGAGGGTATTTCCCTCTTATTTGTTCTTAGAGTCCTTAGAATAGTTGTCCTCAATTCCAAAAATTTATTTTCTAAGGAGATTGACATAAAGTAGTTATCCATTGTAACATTACGCCCATTATTGGAAATCGGCTCAACTAGTCGTAACACAACGCTATTGGCGCTATTATTCAAGGCATATGGCCCAGAAGGTTGTTGGCCACAATAAATTTCCAAATTAGTCCTATAAAATACCAGGGCGTCGACCAAGGCGTACATTTTTATTCCATATTTTACTGGTTTATTAGGTATGTACATGCAAAATTTGCAACGTCCCCTAAAAAATAGGTCTATCAGATTCGTTTTCAAGGTCATGCTGTGGAATTACTTCATTTCAATTTGAGCATTGGAAAATTTGACCTCCAGTACTACTTTGTCCAACCTCAAGTAGTCATGAATAACGATCTAAAACTTAAAAATCCCACTTTATTCAAAAATATGACCTAAAATTTACCTACGAACCCTAAAAGAAAAAAATGTACTTACAGTCATTCCTTTCTTCAGGCAAATTCTTCAAAAGTTGTAACATTTTCGCTGCACGACTCATTTTTCAGCAAAAAAACTAACTCGCACTTCACTCCTACAATCACAGCAAAGGGTTAAAGAATACTGGCAAATATGGGAGACAACTAGGCGAATGGAGGCAGGCCCGTACATGCCTCGTCCTGTCGGACGGCTGGCCGGCACCAGTGATGCGAGTGGTCGCGCCGTGAGCATTTCCCTCACACTCCCACTTTTGTGTACAAAATAATTTTTATGTTGGGGACATGGAAATATTTTTTTCAAATAATAATTTATTTAATCGTATTTATAAATAAAGAACAAATAGAACAAATATCAGAGGGAAATAAAAAAAAATTACTTCCAATACACACTTTTTGCGGGAAATGTAAGGGAAATGCTCACTGCGCGACAAATGCCGGGTTAAGAAGGTTCAAGTTATTTTTCACGTAAGTTTTGGCGTCGGTTTCGGCCACCATTAGCAGAAGCTGATGCCATGATTTTAGTCTGACTTGAGTACTCGGCCCAGCCTGCAGCATGGAATTTTAGCTCTACGCGCAACCCCTCAGCACATTCATGTTAGGCTGCAATCACTCTCAATTCAATAGTATTTTAACGTAACCGGAACCTTTTGCTTAATTCGTGCCAAGGGGACGACCATAAGTCTTTCTGTCATATTTAACATGTACCGCATAACTGCATCTAATTTTCATGGTTTAGACACTTATTGAACAGCAATGGTCACCGGCATAACACAGTGCCGGATCCGCATAAACTTATCACATATCAGTGTATGTTTATATGTATCAAATAAGTAAGTAAACATCTTGAATAACCACGAGTGTTTTATTTACTTTACCCCTTGGAGTACTTCGGGCGTTGCACCCTATTGCAGCAATAACAAGTGTAAGAAAGGCATGCGAGTTGGCCTACAACCTCGCCAACATAAAGAGTGAAGCCACTAGGTATGTGAAATTATTGGTAAGTCCATCATTCATAAGCACCACAGATCGACAGAGGTCTCCAGAGTCCCAAAGGCCGTCGACTGCACGACCCTCACTAACTCATGATCACTGAGTATTGGCACCAGGAAATTTCACCAATTTTCGCCTTAACCTGGCAAATCGGGGAAGGCAGGAACCTACATCAACATCCCTGGAACCCTAAATGTCACTCGTTGCCTAGTTGGCAGTATATGGAATGATGATCTGTTAAGCACATTTCATGCTGGATGTCGGTGGTCTGATTTAGTCTGCTGGTATGGCCACATGGGTGTTGAGAATCTGTCTGTCCTAACCTGGTCGGCTCCTAGTTGGTGGTTCACCTCCTCATTGCAGATTTCTTGTTGTATTTGTGAGTTTGTTGGGGCTTCCCATTTTATGGTATTTCTATCCTGCTTGCGTAAATATAATCGCTGTTTTCCACAGTCGATTATACAGCTTTGGTTTGTTAGCCATGGTTGTCCGAGGATAACATCTTCCCCTAAATGCAGGGCGCAAAATAATTCAATTTCTACTGTTTCTATACTCGTGGACACTGACAATGTGGCAATTCCTTCTATGGCCAGGCGTGACTCATACTGGGCTATTTAGATTATTCGAGAGCTTTCATTTATCCGGGTTTTCTGTTCTGGTTTTACCAGCTGGCTTTGAATGTAATTTGCACTTGTGGCTGTGTCCAGAATGACCCTAATATGGTTGTTGTTGATTCAGACCTCGATCCGAGGGGCGTGTGCTCCAGGTCTCAGATATCTTCAGGTTTGGATTCGTGCCACCCTATAACTTATGCCAGGGCGACTCGATGTCCCGGTGGTGGCATTTCCCAGTTCCTGCTTCTCGTTGTTCTGGTGGCTCCCCTTCCGTGTCGTAAGGAGGGCAACTGGGTCGGCAATAGCCTGGTCCTTGATGGCTTTTACTTGATATGTAGGGGGTACCAGGGATGTTGATGTAGGTTCCTGCCTTACCTGGTTTGCCAGGTTAAGGCGAAAACTGGTGAGATTGCCCGGCGAAAATGTCTGATCAAATTAATTTTCCTGGTTGGGAAATGTGAAATCCGCAAGAAAACCTGCCGACCAGCGGCATCGCCCGCCACGATTCCTCCATGCGAAAATCCAGGAACTACCCCCAACCCCCCAGAATCTAACCCAGCAGTTCACCTAGGTGGAAGGCGAGTAGTCTGACCACTACACCACCATGGACCCTGTAGTCTGACAAACCAACTTTGTAAGTGCTTCCAGTTATCAGAAAACTGTCTTCTCATTCCATTGATTTTTCACTTCCTGCAAAGGGGTTTGTAGTTAGACTACTAGTCTCCTGCCAAGGGGCTGTGGCAATGTAGTGGTTTGACTATTTGCCAACAACTAAGGTGAACCGGGTTCGATTCCTGGCGAGGTTGCTCCCGGGTTTTTGCATGTGGGAATTGCGTCGGACGATGCCGCTAGTGGGTAGGTTTTCTCTGGGATTTCCCGTTTCCCCCCGCCCTTTCCTTCTGGCACTGCCCCATACTCACCTCACTTCACCCTCATTGGCTCTCAAGATCTGAATGTTAAGAGCTGCCCAAATCTCTTCACTCACTCATTGCCACCTGCCAGTCCACATCAAGGTAGTTTGTGGGAGGCTGCAGTGAAATCAGCAAAACACTGATCACCATCTGTGTTGAGTTACTGGGAACAGGTATAAACTCTTGAAGAATAAATGCAATCTTTGCACAAGTTAAGGCTGTTTTAAACTTGAGACCACTAATCCCATGTTGTCCAATCCTAGTGATGATCTGCTCTAACTCCTGGTCATATTTTGATTGGAGCACAACTTGTAGTTTTACCAGAACCACAAGAAATGGAAAATGGTGTGTACTCTTGCAATAAATTTCTGGAGAAGGTGGTAAACGTAGTACCTCCAGCAACTAGTCTACAGGGAAGTGGTATTACCCAACAGCCCGACACAATGTGGGGTACCTCGTCCGAGTTGGAGAAGATTGTGTACCACCTCTAGGACGGTGCTTGTGACCGAAGCCCACTTCAGGAAAAATGATGGTGCAAGGGCGGCAGACATAACCACCGAAAAGGAGAGCTGTGCTGCCTAGTGCACAAATTGTACAGCATAGTGATTAAAAAATCTCCGTACCCTTAATTTTTGAAATTAAAAAAATTTCTTTTGCAGTGTTAGGAACAAAGGCAGAAGCTTTGATGATCAGGAGCAGAGAAGGAAACTGAGATGTACCTAGGAACCATTCAGACAATCACCTGGATTAATTTTGGATAAATCATGGCACATGGCAATACATAATCAGGATGGTCAACTTAGGAATCAAAACCAAGTCCTCATGAATGTGAGTCCAGTATTTTGCTGCTAACTTCACTCAGTCCTCCTTTCAAATTGCCAGTTTCCATTTTCAATAGAAATATTGCTTGAAATGTGTTCAAAACTATGCAGTGAAATTTTTGTGCATTAATAAAAATTTATTCAAATTTTTAACATTTGTGAACACAAACTTTAAATCAAACACAACTTTGAGTGAAAAAACATATTGCAAATGAAATATGTCACTTTGCTGGTGTGCTACCAAACATTTCAATCAAAAACCATACTTCAGGAAGCACTATGTCAAGAGCTCTCTAAAACAGTTATGCTTACGTGTATTGAAACTTACATCCCACATCAACCGGCTATCGATACTACGGCAGCCAATAGTTTTACAAAGTATAGATGCCGGTCAAGCAGAAGACAAATTTAGTGAGCACAGGTTACTGTAACTTCGTACTGGTTCCAGTGTGCAATCATTTCCTAATAATATACATAGTGAAATCTGTTTTGTATTCGCTACTTTCATATTTCACTGCAGCTGGCTTGAGAGCACAACTTATAATCAACTGCGCATATCAGTTATCTCATTGAAGCTACATTGCATTTCAAATGCACTCAATCACCATCGTGGCTACTCATTTTAGTGGATAAGTTAATGCTTGTTGCATTCATTTCTGAAATTTGGCAAAAATTTCTTTAGCTAATGCAATAAAATGTAAAAACAATAAGCAAAAAAACTGAACTTACTATAAAAATATTTATTTTATTGAATCATAAAAGTTTACAATCCACAGACATGCACAAATGTATTTCCCAAAAATATTGGGGGAAAAGTGAGTGAAGAGTGAGTAAAAAATTTAGGTGGCTCTTAACAACAAGGACTTGAGAACCAATTATTGGGAGAAAAATTTTTCAGTCTGACAAAAAATTGCTCTGAATTTCCAAAGTTCCAGATCCTACAAACCCTTAATTTTTTGTGCTCCAAGAGTAATGGCTGCATTGGCCACCATTTTATTCGACATTGGTCAACAATCTTGTGGGGATAACAGGGGAAATCCGTCAACATTTTACTCTGCACAAAATTGAAAATGAGGTAAAAATATAATACAGACACCTATACAGAATCACATTTCAGTTCTTCTTCCTAGGAGGAGGATTAGGTTAGTTTCTTACAAATGCACGCTATACATACAAACTCACTAGGTATATCAATAAATCATTTATTTATTACACTTCACGCAGTACAACTGTACAGCTTGCAGTCAATACAAGTCCAGTACAACTCAGTGAAATAACCAACACTACAAATACATCACTGCTTATTTACCTCAGTAAGTTTACTTTGGTACAGTGGAGATTTTGTATAAAAACAACTGCAGCTGCTTATGTACAATATAATTCTGTTTTTATGCAAGATTTTACAGCAGTTACAAAACTGGGTTGTATTTGTAAATTTCACAATATTTGCGTGTACAAAACCCCCTCATAAATAATTAATTGGAGACTAACAAACAATTTTGTTTCAAGTGGTATGTCTTGAAACGGATTCCAGCAACCAAATAACAAAAGTGAGCTACTTAACACAACTGCTCATTACCAAGGAGGCTATTTAAAATATTGTATTTTATTGTGAGAAAATTATTTCCAAAAGCAACAGAAACTAGGATTGTAAATATGATTGGCTAGTCAATCACAATTAACGTGCTATTGACTTCTGGAGGTGAAAAAAAAAATATATTTGTTGCATCAGCAACATTTACAAAGTTTTGCTTTTTCCATAAATAAAATAAATAAATTGAATAAACATACAATCGTAGATTTACAATGCTGTAGTTGAACTATGTACTAAGGTAACTACTGTTTATCATTTATTAAATAATATTTTAGAATTTTTGGTTATAACAAAAGTTTAAATATAATATTAACACACGCATGCAAATGAACACAAATGTGCAATGTGAGCAACATCTATTTGATAAAAATTATTTTTATTATTTCCACATGCAAACATTTTTCTGTACCACGAGATAATATTTATGCAAAGAGTTTTTTAGTGATGCAATGTCTCCAAACATCTTGGGAATTGGCAGAACACCTGGTGTTCTGAATAAAGTGTCCTGCCAGATGGTCCAACAAAAGTTTGACAATGCTGGCAAGATCACACAAGAATACAAAATAACATACAAGTTGACAAGTTGAATCCAATACAGTTTTAGAAATGTTAGTATTTATTATGAATGGTCATGTGATGAGTAAGCATTATGGGATTACCAAAGTAGAAATAAACTGCTTTTGGTGAAATCACTAACACACTCCACACACTTTATTTTTGTGTAAAATGTGTTATAGTATCAATTGTACATTACATGCCAAAAACTTTAATGTGTTTATGTACAGCACTACAGTCATTCATATTCAAGGAGAGAGGAATTTATTTTCTCAAAATGCACTTAAATAAAAGTTCA
The DNA here is from genome assembly GCA_002778355.1 of Clitarchus hookeri. NCBI lineage: Eukaryota > Metazoa > Arthropoda > Insecta > Phasmatodea > Phasmatidae > Clitarchus > Clitarchus hookeri. The sequence continues at coordinate 32,705 of NQII01011435.1, forward strand.
CAAATGTAAGTTGGTACAAACATATTTCTCAACACCTATTTTTGAAATTTACATCCTAAAAGTAAATGATAGATTTAGTTTAAATAATGGATTCGTTTCAATATCTGTTACTAGCAGAGATAGGTGATTTTTTCAAACTTATGATTAAGAAAACTGAATTTATCGTGCATGGTCTAGAACTCTTATTTGAAATGTGTTTCAAGCAACAAACAAACCTGCACTCATAATTCATTCTGCACTTTCCTAATACAGCACGTCAACACTCCACCTTTCCCTGTGAATTTACAGGTGAAATCATAACAAAGTACTATCAGAAATATTTGCATTCAAAGCTTTTTAAGGGACAACACAATATTGTGCCCCCCCCTCCCCTCAAAATATTGACACAGATTGGGAAAATGAATATACGGTAGGTATGCTTGGCGACAGTGTACATGTACAAATTTCTGGCAGTCATGTGCACAAACTAAGCAAACAACATGGGTTCCCACAATACACTCTCTGGTGCCACTTACTCAATGACTGTCTGAGAGAGTATATTTGCACCATTTGGAACCAAGCGATGGCCGTCACACTGAATCTTACAACATCCTCAGAAAGTCACTTATTTTTCAAAGGAAATGTGATCATATTGGGGCACACAAAATAATCTACAGATTTGTTTTAGCCTGTTCAGCAAGAAACAAAATTGTATAAAGAACTGTGCACGCGTATACACCGAAATTAATTATCAATATCCCAGTGGGTATATTATTAAAATGCTTTTACTCTGNGTATATTATTTAAATGCTTTTACTCGGTGTATCATAATTTAAAAGTAAAAAGAAGGTTTCACATAACTTTATGTAAACAGTGGAATTAATGGTAAACTACGTGTAAAATGATTAAATTTAACAAGCATTTGGTAGCAGTTATTTTCCCAAGTGTTATTGCTTCACAAAACCCTTTGGACTGAAAAGTTTGCGTTTGTTTGAAGAACCACTACATATCATGAGTGGAAAAATAAATGTAAGACATTCAGGAACTATGTAATCATTACATCAGACAATAGTAAAACTTGCCTTACATTAACATAATGCCAAAAAAAAACCCAGTGAAACTTTCCAACGCTGAGGTTTTTCAGGTATTATATTTGTCTTTGGTTTCACATTATTTGGTTGTGGTGACAATTAATTAAGATAATTTTCTAATCAAGATTTAATATGTGATTTAAGCAAAGTGCAATGTAATTTAGGTTATATCACAAGTTTATTGATGTAGAGGTAATTTAGAGGTTATGACTATTGTTAGTATTAATTTTGTCCTTAGAGGGTATCAAGTATTGCATTGTTTAGTTTTCAGATAGAGGTTTAGAGGTCCTTGGAGGATAGTAACAATTGAAATTTGTAAATCACGTGAAATTAAAGAAAAGTGTCCGAATTGGCTTTTGTCTCACCATTTCTGATTGGATAAGTAGTGTTGTATGGTCAAACGACAGCCAATCAGAGTGCAAGTAACAACAGAAGTGATGTTGAAGTTAAAATCGAGATGAAAGAAATGTAGTCACCAACGCTGGGAACAGACACATGTGGATAATAAAGAAGAAAAATTTGATAAAAATAGTTAATAATATGTTTGCTTGAAGATTACAATTGCTGCAAAATATTTTAAAGTTTAATTAATAATGATGTAAAATGAGTGAGCTCTAATTTTTTGTTTTGAGAAGGTGAAAGAATCATGTGTTTAATTTGTTGGAGAACGAGTCAATAAAAAAAACGAACAGAATTTCGGCCATCTAATTCTACTGAAATGTTACAACTTCACCATAACGAGTATGGCCTATAACTAGACGTNAGAATTTCGGCCATCTAATTCTACTGAAATGTTACAACTTCACCATAACGAGTATGGCCTATAACTAGACGTTCGATTTAACAATAATTTTTAAATGCACCGACATCCCATATACAAAAAACAAGGTTAAAATATTTGTTTACAACAAGTATTCTTCAGCTATATCTCTCGCTGTAACGATATGATAGTAGCGCTAACAATCAATATCTTGCACTCGTGGCGCCGTGTTTTTCTCAAGCTTTGTACGTTGACGCAATTCAAACAATCAATTTTTGTTCACGTTTGTGGTTTCAATTTGGCAGAAGATCATAGAATATATGCTCACAAGTTTGGTCAAGAACGCCATTTTATGGATAATTTCGCTGCTGTAAGTTGCCCAAATTCTTTCGTCCAGATGTGACTAGACACACCAAAACAATCTATGATGAACGATACAAACTGAAGCAGTTTCCATTTTAGGTTATCTTGCAGATTTTGGTTAGGCAAGTAGTTTTTTAGTTTACTGTAGCTGGATGTTTTAATTTTTGCAATGGCGAGCGGGAGTGGCGAAAAATAATGCCCGTCCAAATTTACGATTAAGACACAGGCCATGCCTTGCTATCAGCCTGCATCACCTGCCCAGCCCCATTCGTTGCCACTGGTACTTATTGTTTTCTGGTCTGGATGGTTTCTTCATTAATACAATGTTTTTAACATTCCCTGAAATAATGTTTTCACTTTTCTGTGAATCATATATTATATAGTAAAACCCTGTTAAGAAGTTCCCACTTAAGAAGATTTCCTGCTTAATACGCTTACATAATTTTCACCTGGTCTATAAACACGCAAGTAATTTGTCCCTTTTAAAAAATTTTCCTGGTTAAAAAACTCAAATTTTTCAGTCCCTTCAGAAATGCATTAAGAGAGTTTTACTGTAAACGGTTCCCAATTAAAAATTTTATTTCTGGTTACCAAACCTTTCATATTTAGAGCTAAAGCTATAACTAAAGCACTTGTTTGGTTAATATTTATATAGTATTTGCTGTATCTACTTACTTTATTGACTATGTAGATTAGCTACCATGAAATGGTTGTACACTGAATATTACGGTGTATTAGTGATCTTTCCTCTGAGAACATATATTAGTGGTCATGTGTGTACACATAGTGCACTTCATTTTTGTTTATTTATTTTTTTATTGTATGGAATCCTTTATTAACTTCTACATTAATTTTATTCACAACTGGATGAGTTTCATAAACAAGATTTGCATCGTCTCAGCAGTTTCTGTAAAAATTAACATCATATAACTCACAACCATTAGAGCAAGAGAGCGAGGATGAAACTGCATACAAACGACTCAACTGCAAACTCATGAATCACTGGATATTCAGACGGTCTGTTACTACCTCCCAGTTATATGTGAAATAGTCACTTTTTCATTGAGATAAAATATTTACTGAAGCAAAGAAATGCAACCAGAAGAATGAATACCATTAAGGATTAGTTTTATAAATGTGCCTGATTTGTAATTATTTTGTTTATAAACTCATTTTACATATGTTGGTTTGCCATTCTCAATTTTTGTCTTTCGGTAATGTTTAATTGCTAATAGTGCCACTTTTTCATGGTCCTCTGAATAACATTATAAAAGGGTTATATTGTATATGAAGTGGCTCTCTACGAGACAGTATTTTGCGCGGTTACATATTTCTTCTAATTCGAGTGAGGCGTCAGTAAAGGGCCTCGAAGAGGAAACCCCACCATACATGCACAAAGACAGAACCCTTCACTGCTTCCTGCAAACTAAATACGTAAATTGATAGCTTACACATTAGTATAAGGTGTGAATGCTGTCTACAGAAATATTCAATATGAAAATCAGTGGCAGGATTCCCGTGGTTGCTTAAATGCTTTATTCGAATATACAAACTGCTCTCTTGACTCATTATAAACTTCTGTACATGCTGATTAGCAACACTTAAAATTTTTTTTATTGTTACACACCACTTGTCATTTTGTATTTTGATGCTAAAATAATTAACTATTGAAATACTCTATGAAAAATTATGTTCACAAAACAAAACAGAGTGAACAAAAGCTAGGTAGTTATGCAAAAAAAAAAATTATCCTGCAGTTCACACTACCTACTTCAATAAGAAAAAAGGTTATTAAGGTAGCCTCCCTAAATACAAGCTACAAATTTTCTTTATTAATTTGGGTAACAAACACTATGTTATGTACAGCCTGTGGTTCAGTATGCATAAGCCATGTTCCTCTACTTAATTCCATACAGCTGTAATTTTCCACATTTACTGTGCAAAAATTTTTGATAAATTTCTAATTATATTGTGAGGAAAAAATATAATATGGAGCGTAATATAGGATTTAAAATAGGTTACTAGTTACACAGTCATAGCACCAGATTAACAAGTTCAAGTACAAAATTACGTAGAGGACTACGGCTTGCATGTACCGGGTATGAGCGTGAGTGAAAGGCAGTTGAGAGCTGCCTGTACGTTCTTGCACAGTGGGTCGCAGCCGAGAATCACGCAGTTCACTGCCTGTGACAACCACACTCTACCCCCACCACACACAATGCAAGGGACGTACAGCATCCAGCATGGCAGGGGCAAGGAAGGTCAGAACTTCTGGAAGATGCCGGTGAAGGCGCGCAGCCTCTTGTGGTGCAAGGCATGGCGCGGGCGCACTCGCGATCATTGCAGGTAGACTCCCAGCTGGAGGGCGGATTGCACAAGCACCTTGAGGCCGGGCATGAAGCTGGCGATCTGGGAGAAGTCTGGACCGGACACGAGCTGCGTGTGCAGCCCCAGGCAGCCAGAGTAGTCCCCGATCTGCACCATCTGCACCATCTGGTGGAGCCCTTGCACCGTGTGTGGCGACAGCTGCCAACACAAAGCACACAACACCTCGCTGGCTAGATCACTGTTCACTGGCCCCTATTTACTTCCTTCTACCAGCCCACAGATTTTGCCTTCCACAGTCACATGTGAACAAGTGGAAGATCAAATCCAAGATTTGCTGAACCCCTTAAATTAAAAATGTATATGAAAATATAACACCGGTCTAAATTTACGATTAGGACACAGGCCATGCCTTGCTATCAGCCTGCATTACCTGCTGAGCCCCATTTGATGCCACGGGTATTTCCTACAGCTACAACATGTAGTTACATTTTGCAAAGTATATAATTCAAATCTACCACAAATATATATCTTTCCATGTAGCGAGAATCAGCTGGCAGTGCGGACAGCACTGGGTCACTAGGCCGGGGGTCAGCCACTTGCGGCACAAAAGTGGCAGCCTTCAGGCTCAGCTGGCTGGCTGGAGGGGTGGCGAGCACTTCCCCTCTTGCAGGGCGAGCAGTAGTCGCCTTCCCCGTCTCTGCTGCGGCGGGCATAGAGGGCGAAGTTAGCGGTGGAAAGGGTAGTGCTGGCTGCTTCCTGCATGCTGGTTGGTTCTCCAGGGGTGACTTTGAGCTCTCTCTTCTCCCCCTGGTTGGTGCAGGCCCCGGCGAGGGCAGGCGCTGCGGCTTTGGAGTCGGCAGCGGCGTAGTAGGAGTATGAGCCTGTACGTGGGGAGTGGTGGGGCTCGTGACTGGCGCTGTGAAGTATGCTGGGTCACATACAATCACGCGACCATGCTCTTACTCCTCTCATGGCGGCGGCGATGCGCTGCGTGATGTTCCTTGTTCGATCTTGTGGCTGTGGGCTGACATGCGTGATGTGCACTTAACATACATTACCATCATTATCTTGCACCCACATGGTGCTTCCCCACTTCTCTGCTACCTGGTATGGGCCATCCCATTTTGGGTGAAAGGCTGCGTGGAAGTGCGCGGCTTTGCAGTTGATGGGATGTGTCTTTACCCACACGTCTTCCCCTTCTTGTATGGCTTCTCCAGGCTGTTTTGTAGGTTCTGGATATTTCAGCT
>NQII01011436.1:0-24961 GCA_002778355.1 Clitarchus hookeri
GTCGCCCACCCGGCTGGCTTCACCGCGAGACCGGAACGACCAACTTGCTCTCAGGTAGGCGGGCGTCTTAACCAAGTATAGAAAATTACACCAAAGGAACAACGCACGGTATTAGTGCTCACTCAATTAAGTTATATTTTGCATGAGAACTATACCTTACTACGCAGTACCAACACGCATATTTTCTCACTGTATTTATTTGCACTAATTATAAATGAAGTATTTTTTATTATTAGATAAAATATAAGTTGAAGATAAATTCAGGAAAAAATTAAATAGGTACATGCTAACAGAAGTATAAAAAACTTCTGACACATCTATTAAGGAAACAATCAAACACGTCACAAACAAGTGGTAATTTTTAAAATGTTAGATTAAAAAAATGTATGGAGAAACAGCGAATAGACTATAATTAGGCTTTAAGACTTTTCCTAGGATGTTTCTGAATGTATGTGTTGAGAGGAGAGCAAGGATGCAAGGGCGGGGGAAACGGAAGATCCCGGAGAAAGTCCACCGACCAGCGGCATCGTTCGGCACGATTACCACAAGCGAAAATCTGGGGGCGACCCCGCCGGGAATAGATCCCGACTAGTCTTGGTGGGAGGCGAGTAGTCTAACCGCTATACCACCGCGGCCCCCTCAGATTATATGAGCCCAGAGTTAGTGGACGACTGCAATCGGAAAGTCCCATTTTATATTTAGCTTTCTCTGTATTCACGTGCGAAATGAGCCGGAGTTCTCGGAACAGTTAGCACTGGCTGATGAAGTTGGATGACCTCCACGCGGGGNCCCACTCATAGCGTGGGCTCTGGAAATGCCTGGTTCACACGTGCGCGCCGATCACGCTGGAACAGACGGACCGGAAAACTAGAATGACCAACCGGAATGAGTGAGTGAAGAGATTTGGGTGGATCTTGACATCGAGGTCTCGAGGGCTGATGAGGGTGAAGTGAGGCGAGTGTGGAGCAGTGCCGGAATACATGGGCGGGGGTAACGGGAGATCCCAGAGACCAGAGGCATCGTTCGGCATGATTCCCACTTGCGAAAATCCGGGGGTGACCCCTGCCGGGATTCTAACCCGGCTTGCCTAGCCAACAAGAAGCCGTTCTCGCTTTCCGCAGGAACCATTGCAGAAAAGTTGACCTCACGCTGAAATTTCTGCTCGCGGAAAGATATTTCCCAGAAGTCAGTTGGTTCACATATTTTATAGCACTAAGTTCTTGGATAAATCAATGTGTATTGGTGTTATAGTTTATAATATTTCAACGTACGTTAACTTTATTCAACTCTTGCATTAAATAATTGTAGTTTGGAATTGCACCAATAGGTAGCACAAAACTGTACAGCATTTTTGTAGACAACAAAATTAGTATTTTGAAAATAATTTAGTATTATTTCGCACCATAATAGAATTAATAAAACAGAAGAGAAACATATCAACGTCCAGTTTGTTGTCCATAATTTATTTCGGAATATTGTAATTAAAAATAAAAAACGAAACAGCGTAGTCGTAAACAGTCTGCAACCAATCAGCAGATTGGCAACGCAGGAAAAACCTGCTTACACGTGAATTGTCCGTCCGGTCTGTCTGTCCGCTGGATTATGGGCGTACATGTGAACCAGGCATAACAGAGTGTCCACCCCCGCCGTGGGTAGGCGGCCCGGCAGGAATGCAATTTGCTTCTCTAGAGAGTCTCGGGAGGAGGAAGAGCGACTGCAGTAATGAGAGGGAATTCATCACCCCCCCCCCTTCCACGTGTCAGCTGCCTCCTTCCCTGTCTCTCTCGAGAGAAGACGACGTATTTATGATAAACCAGCCGGACAAGCGCAGCACGAAGATGCTACAGCATCGGCGTCGAACGAGTCTGGCCACACTCAACTCTTTACTCGAGGGGTTGCGGGTTGAACCCCTCCAACAGACTTCCTTTTGCTTCTACAGTCCGGACAGGTTTTGATACACTCCTTGGAATACTCCACTGTAAAAAAAAACCTCGTCATAGCAAAGGAAATAAACAGTTTCTCAGTTTTTGTGTTCATTGATTATTAGCTTACGCCTCCAAAAATAAAGAAAAACGAATGTTTACTGCAGTTAAAGTAAATATTGAATAGTTTATTCTTTATAATAAAAGACAGAACTTGGGTTTCATAACGTACTAATTCAATCTTTTATTAGTATATAGAAGATTTGCTGTTGTAATATGTTTACTGATAACGAATTCTCGTATGTCTAGATCGAACAGAAATTTTACTTTTGGTGTAACTAAAATAAAATCGTTTATAATTACAGTAGACACTTCTTTGTTGCTAAAACCAATTTTAAGAAAAAAAATTTAAGTAAGAAAGGCAATATTTAGAGTATTAATTACCATTTATATCAGATAAGACCGAAATGCCAAGCAGTCACTCCGCAGGAAGGTAACGTCGCAATAAATACACTATACCCAACATGAGTGAGGGAAGAGATTTGGGCGGCTCTTAACATCGATGTCTTGAGAGCCGATAAGGGTGAAGGGAGGTGAGTATGGAGCAGCGCTGGAATGAAGGGACGGGGGAAACGGGAGATCCCCGAGAAAGCCCTCCGACCAATGGCATCGCCCGGCACGATTCCTACATGCCAAAATTCAGCAGTGAGCCCACCGGGAATCGAACTAGGTTCACCTAGGTGGTCCCCAAAAAGGAATATTTCTATAGAGCACATCGCGACCGCAACACTTCCACAAATGTTAATCTAGTTGGTGATGTTACAAATTTGGGAGAGTTCTAGTGCTGTTATCTAGCTTAGTTCACGAGTAACCTCCCTATCCGTATGTGCGGACCCTTTAAATCTTTAGAAACTGTGCACCCAATTTAACCAAACTCTACAAACGAAAAGTACTTTATAAGGCAACCCGATTTATTTAATTTGGTAGATACAAAATGTTAAATTTTGAAATTATAATCAATTTCAATAAAAATTAGCACGTTGACTGTTTACACTGTTATAATTAAATTCAGAAATCCATATTTTCGTTAGTCTGCAATTTTGGAAGATATTGCGAACGGAGTAAATAAGCCTTCTACGTCCTATCTCGTGAGCTACTCAATCCATTTCACCAAATTTAGCATGCGATTTTTGATAAGGTAGACCACTTTAAATTATAAGATTTAAGTGGTTCATAAATCTATTTCCTCAATTTTGGAATCATAAGTAATTTTTGGTTGATGCACTATATCTAGCAAATAACTACACCTTTACCACAAACTATATAGTCGGCAGTATGAATTAGAACATTAAATCCACTTATTCATAGCTCTTTCTGCTCACAATTTTTAAAGATAAGCGCAACAAAGAAAATAAAGCTTTAAATCTTATTTGGACTACCAAAGCGAATCGAAATAAGATTGGCATACAAATAGTACATTGGCAGCTGGACTGAATCGAGAGATTTTTACTGGTTAAATGTGTTATTTTTTTTCATAATTACGGTGTTATTATTTCTTATGTTATGTTCTGTTAAAATGAAACCGTTAAACAGATTTAATTCTAGCATAATATGTTATCCGGGCTTATTTTGTGAATTAAATACGTTTATGGAGAACAACTCTTGCTCCTTATCATGGAGTATGACATCATCGGAAAATAAAGCCACAATATAATTCCTCAGAAACGTCTTGAAACTGTTACGCAGCATCTGGAATGTAAGTATTAATGTGGAAAACTAAATAAAAATACAAAAGAGTAGTGACATATTTTCAAAATAATGATATTACTTTTTTGTGCTACGTGCTATATTTCTGGAATAACCAAATGCACTGTAAATTAAACCAGTGTCCTGCAGTTTACTTTATATGCCTAATTAAATATTAGGTTCAATTGTCCATCATATTGAGAGGAAGCTTCAATTAAATAACTGAGTTTATTTGCCACCTTATTCCCTTCAAATCAGCACATTTAGTGGAACATTCCTTGTTGTGATCAGATTTTTGTAACACAGTAACCTACTCTCTCAGCTTCGGAGAAACTCATAAATCTACTTGAATACGTAAAAGTAAGTAGGCTACGAATACTTCGTGAGGAGAAATCCACAGTTTTGATGTTTATTAAGGCAGAAGAAGAGTGGCATCCAATTAAGTACTGCACTCGACTCTATAACATGCAGAACTCATTAAAAACTAGTACAAAAACTATCAGAATTCTCAGAAAAGCAGAATTTATGTTGCATGTGAAAGGCAGATATATATATATATATATTCAACGCTGTAAAACTTCTTGCTAATACTTGCTTATTTAAATGTTAAAAATAAATTGATACGAGTATTGTTCAAGCATATTTCCATCCTGGATGTTTCCAAAATCATATTTTGCAGCCTCACTGCGTCTTCATCGAGCAATACTACCAAAATAATTGTTCTGGTTGTATGTAATAAAAAATTAAGGACAATTTTAAAACATTTGTTTAGTATTTTATGTTATCCATTTCAGCAACAAAAGTGATAAGTTTTATGAATTAAATAAATTTACTTAAAATTAATTATTAAATATATTTTTAACATGAGCACCAATATTTTTTTACATACAGCTTAAGACTTNGTTCTGGTTGTATGTAATAAAAAATTAAGGACAATTTTAAAACATTTGTTTAGTATTTTATGTTATCCATTTCAGCGACAAAAGTGATAAGTTTTATGAATTAAATAAATTTACTTAAAATTAATTATTAAATATATTTTTAACATGAGCACCAATATTTTTTTACATACAGCTTAAGACCTACTTTTCTTTTCCATTCGTATTATTCCACCATTTGTAATATTTACAATACCACGGGTGTAATTACGTTATTCATGCGTCAGTCAAGCGAATACGTGAAATTGTTAGGAACGTAACTGATTTACAAATATGCCAGTTCGTACTCTAGCGTAAATAAACCATAAAAAAATTCAATTTTTCCCTTAACATAAATTTAAACGGTTCTATTATAAGACGCCAGAGGATCGTATCAAAGTTCGTGAAGGACGGAGGACTTAATAAAACTAAAATAACTAAGTTGGATTTAGATTTATNCAAATATGCCAGTTCGTACTCTAGCGTAAATAAACCATAAAAAAATTCAATTTTTCCCTTAACATAAATTTAAACAGTTCTATTATAAGACATCAGAGGATCGTATCAAAGTTCGTGAAGGACGGAGGACTTAATAAAACTAAAATAACTAAGTTGGATTTAGATTTATNCAGAGGATCGTATCAAAGTTCGTGAAGGACGGAGGACTTAATAAAACTAAAATAACTAAGTTGGATTTAGATTTATTCACATAGCTATTATTTACAGCATTTATCCATATATCTCTGCTATTACGCTTGTTATTCTCAGTGATCGCAATATTTAATTTCTATCTCAATTCTAATTAAATTCCTTCTCAATGTCCTATATTGATTATATTCATTTAATTCACACTCATTATTAACACATGTTCAGCCTGTTGCCATAATTTGAAGTTTCTTACACTCACGCATCCAGTTCAATAGTCCCACCTGCCAGTCGCACTTTTCACTACACTGATGCACGCTGTCCGCCGATTTTACTCCCGCTGATCACTTCCGTCGCCACTCGTTGCTCTACTAGCTCGTCGTCTATCGCTTAAGGTCGCACAATCATCCAAACTCCAAACCCTCAAAAACTCTCGACTCGGAGGCCCGTCGCAGCTTCAATAGTTTCTGTCGCCCGATCTGGAAGGTTCCCCGCACCACGAGTCACGCTGAGAGAGGCAAGGCCAATGAACCCCAAAATTCTTTCAGATGGCCGCCGAACTTCAACGTGCTGGAGGTTAGGAGCGCGGGAGATGCGGTAGTCTTATCGCGGCGGCACTCGGCAGCTGCCTTTGTAATCGCCGCTCGCTTCCTACATACCGTCTCTGACCTTCAAACATTCCGAGCAGGACGGAGCAAGGGAATGCGATGCAGACAGGTGACAAGTGACGGTACATTCGCAATACAACGTCAAGAGTTGGAACTATTTATGTTCATTCGTTGCCAACTTAACTGGTAGTGTGTACGGTAGCNTTCGCAATACAACGTCAAGAGTTGGAACTATTTATGTTCATTCGTTGCCAACTTAACTGGTAGTGTGTACGGTAGAAGTATATAGTTACGGACAGCACTTAGTGTCATATTGACCGTTGTGTCCAGGCGCATATCAGTTAAGTAACATCGGAGCACATTAAAAATCGTTCTAAAGCCCCTGTATCACTATCAAATTTTTCCGTCAATCTGCTTCCAATAAGTTTGGTCAAATAAAGCTGGACAGTTATGACGTCATATAAACGTCATAAACGCCGCCATATATGTCTGAGAAGTTGAATGGCTTCAGCTTCCATCAAACATTTAAAGATTGGACNTTCGCAATACAACGTCAAGAGTTGGAACTATTTATGTTCATTCGTTGCCAACTTAACTGGTAGTGTGTACGGTAGCAGTATATAGTTACGGACAGCACTTAGTGTCATGTTGACCGTTGTGTCCAGGCGCATATCAGTTAAGTAACATCGGAGCACATTAAAAATCGTTCTAAAGCCCCTGTCTCACTATCAAATTTTTCCGTCAATCTGCTTCCAATAAGTTTGGTGGAATAAAGTTGGACAGTTATGACGTCATAGAAACGTCATAAACGCCGCCATATATGTCTGAGAAGTTGAATGGCTTCAGCTTCCATCAAACATTTAAAGATTGGACCGGTTATAAAATTTCTTTGATGTTTGACGGTTTCAGCCAATCAGAATCGTGCACGAAAAAATGGACGTCATGAAACTTTAAAATAATTAACAATCGCTAGAAACGAATTAGGTTATGAATATAATTAATTTAGTATGTAGAAACTGTCTGGGCATGAATGCTATTTTAATTGAATATTACACATAATATTACGAACTCAGGTAACATCTCTGATAAATAAAATTTAAATTTAGTAAAGAAGCAAAAATAAATTACAATATTGTTTACATTTCTTCCTGTAATGAACTGCATGGGAAAACGAAAGCAATAGCTCACTACGAAAATATTTTTTAAATAATAATTCAAATCAGATTTTTCCAATAAAAACATTTGACAATGTGACACATTTTCAAACACATTCAATGTTATTTGATAAAATTTGTTGGAAGGAAAGATTTGATGGCCGAATTTTGACTTTAAATGGTATTGTCAAATATAGTTGAAAGCGAAAATTGGACAGTGTACACAGGGGCTTTAGTTACTATAACCGCTGTCACAGAAGTGGCCGACACATACTTATTGCAGATTCGTTCGGCAGCCAAGTTTGATCACGTTTGCGTGGTTACACCTCTGTTAATGAATGCAAATGAACGGAAATAGCAACCTGAGAAAGACGCCGCTGTAATTATTCATAATTCATTCAAGCTGGGCTAGATACAGACACTTCAACACCTGTGCGAGGTAACTTAATCTCTTTTATATACAAGATCCGTGATCGCACGTCAAACAGTATACATAAAAAAGCGATGATGTTGAACCACTACAGCTCACTTTGTGCAGCAGGTATGCGGGGGCCTTAACACGTTCTTGCAATTGTTTTTATAATGTAAGATTTTCTTCTTCCTTCATATTTTGATACAATTTATCATGCTTTGGTCATAATATAACAACGAATATCGCTATCTGACATTGCGTTTGGTATATTTTAAGATTGCAGAAAATCCCGCCACTTTCAGATATTTTAATCACACTGTTTATCAACTACATAGCAGCCAATCGGAGTGCAAAACAGAAGAAAAGACGCCCTGATATACTTACACAGTCAATTTACTTTGATCAAGAAGTGACCGCGATCGGGACAAACTCGGAGAAAGTGTAACCGTGTACAGAGCTGCACATGTTTGAAGTGAAGTAGCTCTGCGTCTCATGTTATCGCATTACTTATTTCAGCCTGGTGATACTTCGAGTTGCGGTTATTATTCATCCCTAGCACATATCTAGACACCATCGGAGATGTGAGCAGACTCGACGCACTGGATCTCCGTTTGTAAGGGTGTTTTTAGTGCGGCCCTTCTACCTGGAGCGCGAAATGGGCTGCAGTGTGTCTATAAAAACGTTTTCAAAACAAACTGTTTCACTGTTGGAATATCAAAAAAAGAAATAACACATCAGACTAGGGCGGAATAAAAATTTCAACACATCACGTTTATTGCAAAAACTAATTTGATGCTCTTTAACATGTCCTAAAAACCACATTTTCATATTGGTGCCAGGGTGGTGTAGTGGTCAGACTACTCGTTTCTAACCTAGGCGAACCAGGTTCGATTCGCGTGTAGGAATCTTGCCGGACGATGCCGCTGGTCGGCTGGTTTTCTCGGGGATCTCCCGTTTCCCCCACCCCGTGCATCCCGGCTCTGCTTCATACTCACCTCTCTTCACTCTCATTGGCTCTCATGACCTCCACATTCACATACGGTTACAGCTTAAAATATTCTGAGTGGATTTCTGCGAAACTGGTATAGTTCCCTGCATTGAACTTTGCTACAGACATTCCACCAATGAAATTATGCAAGGCGCACGCTGGAACCGACTACGTGTGACTTTTGGTCGTACGTAATCGTACGAAGTCGGCCGAAAGATCCCGATATGAAAGGAGGGGTCGCTCACAGTGGAAGCGACTCGGTCGTCCGACTACGGCCTTCTACATGCGACCTGCGACTCGATCCCATCAAGTTGGGAATTTCGACACATGTCGTACGACGTCTTCGGTGTTAGCATTGTGTCACCATGGAGACGGAAAAACTGATCAGTATATTAGACGACTGCGAATAATGCTTGTGTGGTCTAAAAATGCCCACTACCATTCGCGAGTCGTGCAGAGGAATGAGTGGCAGAGAGTGGCGTGAGAAGTGATGTTATCAGGCAAGTAATTTATTTCACAGAATTATGAATGTGTAACCAGTCAATACTGTTGTGATTCTGCTATTTCTATAGCTATACAATCAAACTGTCAAAATGTAAATTGTATCACAAATTTATGACCCTCTAATCCACATGTGGAACATTTTTCAGTACCTTTACAATGCTAACTCTGGTGCTCATATTGTTGACACTTGTAGCACCGCAATGGAACCAGAAAGTCCCTAACCTTGCAGGCAGCATATCCAATGTATGCTGTTTCTTGTCATATCATGATATTTCTGAATTTATATGCATCTGCGTTCGCAGCCCCATATACGCACTACTCGTATTGGCTGTTTTCCACTGTTAAAAAATACGCGTTAGGAAACGAAAGCAGGAAAAGGAAACTTAGTACTTGCAACTGAAAATTTTCTTAAATGCTATTCGTAAGCAGACACCGTTCGAAAATATTGAATAATTTTTAAATGACAATTGTTATTTTGCTTTGACATATAATAAAAGCCTAAAAAAAAAAAAAAGGATGAAAATATTGGAAAATTACTTTAACATTACAAATAAAAGAGTTTTTAATTTTTGTTTCAGCAAATTTTAAAATTGAACAAATTAAATAAATTAGACCACAGCTCATAATAGCTGTCCACGTAGTTCGAATGCCATGAGAATATTTTCTTGATAATTTTGTATACTCTTCACACGTACCGCAATTTTGAAATTTTCAGATAAAATCTGAGGTTAAAGTTACTCAAACTTAAACCATTACCGCAATTAAACCAAATGTCGGGTTTCAAAGAAATTGCTTATATGACACTTTTGTAACTTTAAAAAATACTGTAGCTGAATCCAAACTTTGCGTCACAATAATATTTCTAAACTTACTTGAATCAATATTTTAATTTAAAAGTCTCGTCTTACGCAAAAAAAATATATTGAAATTAATGCAATTTTAACAATGATTTAATATTATTATCAAGTTGACATATCCATAAATCTAGAATAAATATTATGGTCCTTGAACGATCTTAACGCGTAGTTCAGAAAATCGTACCCAGGCCATTCTTCGGTATTACCACACACATCGCATGGAAGATAGCATTAATACCATACGATAAACTTGTCACATAATTCTGGCACGCGGACGATAACCTCTCGCGTGTATTTGTTGCAGAAACGGCGGGAGCATCTGGCGCATGTTAGCTGTGTCGCCTGCCCGGTGGCGAGTATGTGGGCCCACGGCTGACGGTAATCACCTGTGGGCTGCCGGCTAATGTGCAATCGATAGCAGAATCCCCGTTATTTTAGTATGCGCACCAGGTAACGGCCTCGCGAGGCCATCTCTCCAGCCTCTTACGGCACATGATTTTACATCACGTTATCATACCAGGTTTGCACTCAAATGTTTTTTGGAGCCGTGCTTAATTTCTACTTTCTCTCAATTTTTTTTTTATCGTTTTGCCACATGTAAAAGTAATCGTGGGCCATGTGACTGACATAAATGAGTTGATCTAGCGACAAAGTGAAATTTTCAGGAACACATTTACGTTACATTTACGCACACCACGACTCTACATCTCATGAAACACAAACTGGAACGAATTTAAACTGCTGTAGATTTAGCACCTTTCACTTTTACTAAGGCCCCAAATCTACATTAGCAATAGCACGCACACAGCCCAGACACACACAAGTTGAACGTGCGAAATTGATAGCGACTCACGTTGACGCACAGCACACGCGCAGACAAATAAGATACACATGGCGTACACAAGATCAACCAAAATTTTAACTTTTCTGTACGCTGTCCTCTGTGCGTAGCCAAACGAAAAACACTGCAGATACTACGCCAATAAACTCGGAACATATATGCTTATCTTTAAAAGGGAATTTGATGGATTTGACTAGAGTAGTGTGTTGTTATTTATTTTCTTTCTGTGCGAAACATGAGGAAAGTTTCGTGGGGAAACGGTTCGTAAAGAAAAAGATTTGTGATAAAATAGAAAAAAATTAAACATATTTCTTATTTTCAAACAAATTAAAATGCTTAGTAACAGGTTTAAGATTTTTTCACTCACGGCACTATAGCCAATTAAAA
Source organism: Clitarchus hookeri (assembly GCA_002778355.1). NCBI lineage: Eukaryota > Metazoa > Arthropoda > Insecta > Phasmatodea > Phasmatidae > Clitarchus > Clitarchus hookeri. Next base: position 10,982 of record NQII01011436.1, read on the forward strand.
TTACGATACACATTAAACTGAAAACTAATGGGGCAGTGCTCGAATCACATATATTAAGGCTGCGGCCTGGTAAAGGTTGGGTTTGTGTGTGGGGNGGGGATATCAACGAAGCGCTAAGGTGGACGCTGGCCGCCACATGTAAAGAGATATCGCCTCTATGCGCAAAGTTGTGAACTCGCGTGCAGTGTTCTCTTCGTACCACTGGAACTATGGGACTTTAAGAGGTGACTCTTATCATTTTTATTGGACGCTACACGGTAGAAAAGTCCAATACAATCCTCTATCGAAGTTTCACGTGGACCTGGTTCATATATTTTGAGAAACAGCATTCTGATGAAAGCTGTTTTCAGCCATTTTTGAGGGCATTAAAATAATATTTCCAGTGAGCGTGATATCTTGAAAGTACCATGCACAACTAGTCTGAAGTGTGTTTTCTTTTCATAGGTAAGGATTTTAGACTGACGTTCACCGGTTAAAAAAAAAAAAAAAAAAAAAAAAAAAAAAAAAAAACGTTGGCGACCATCTTAAGGACTGTGAGGTGATCCTAAACAAATGCTCTAATAATACCTTGTATCTGCGTAATTTAATATTTGACTGTAGTCAGAGTTAATTGAATACAGAAAGAGGAATACTTAAAGGAAATATGAACATTAAGTGAGGGCTTTACGTAATCAGCACAGAATAATTGTTGGCAATGACCTGATTAGAAAAGCATCTCAGAAAGTTTCCGGATAAAGATTTAATCTGTACGAATGTAGCTTGAGGTACTGTGCTGTCTCTGTGCGGATTTAATAACTGCGTGCTGTTGCGAAAGTATTCCAGGCTTAAGACAACACATGGAACTACTTTTCACAGTTCGCTGTCAACGTTACTGCACACTAACCAAAAAGAGAGTTTATGCAGCTACGAGGAAGAGGTTGTTTACCTTAAAAAATTATACACTTTTAATTACACTCTGTGCCACAAGTTTCACCTATTACGTTGGGTGTTTTTAATGAGTTTTATTTCTTCAGCACAAAATACAAAATTGGCGAATAGTACTTAATCGCGAAGGCCACCTTGGTTTGGGTATTGAAGAATATGTACGCAATCACATTTTATTTATTAATTTTTGGATTATAGCGTATTATGACAAAATTAATTTTTAGCTCTTTTGCCAACAACCAGATTCATTAACAAATTACATAACTTAAAATTATTTAATATTATGTACATAAGAACAATTTATTCATTCTTTAAATTTCTGCCCAAAATTAAATGATAATTTTACTTAATTAATTTTTTGTACAGTAATAACTGTGACAAAAGCCGAAGTATGACAAGAAAGGACAAACTTTAGTTGTTTTGAAACTCTTTGTACATAATTTACAAAATTTATTTTAATTCTCTTCGACAGATTGTTGTACGTACTTCATATGCGACACAAAAAAAAAGAGCTTTTTGATGTTTAATAATTATATTTAACAGTAAATTAACTTGCTGAAATGAGTGAAACTATGTAACGATTCTCACGTTTGTGTGTTTGCAGTGAACAAAGACAAATAACCAATCACGTAGCGTTTGAAAGTGTGCATGTAAGAGTAGGTTGATGCCAAAAGAATTCGCAAATTTTACATACCTCTAGTCATTAAGGATGTCGTTTGCCTCTACTATAAAACGGTGAGCAAAGATTTCAAAGTTTTGAGCGCAAGATTTTGTATGTAATATACAGTACGTATATATATGCATATATATATAATTAAGAATTTCTTAAGCATTTTTGTCACAAATAACAATAATTATATATATACAATTATTATTATTTATGACATGAATATGTACTTATAAAATTCTTAATCATATCCATATTATAAAATTTTATTAAGGAATATAAACGTTATATAATTACAAGAAAGGGCACCGAGAAATAACGTAGCAAAACTGTTGTGAACACGTAAATGCACAACTATGTTAGGNTATAATTACAAGAAAGGGCACCGAGAAATAACGTAGCAAAACTGTTGTGAACACGTAAATGCACAACTATGTTAGGGTTGGTCTATATTTTCGTCCAGTATCTCCATTTTCTGACAGAATTACGCACATGCTGCATGTGTAATCTGTTCGANGGTTGGTCTATATTTTCGTCCAGTATCTCCATTTTCTGACAGAATTACGCACATGCTGCATGTGTAATCTGTTCGATATCGTTATAACCGCGTCCCTAACGACCACTAGACATTTATAACCGCGTGGTTTTACTGTATTCCGTTGATCCGCTAACAGTTTGCTCTACGTAACAGCAAAATAGCACACTGAAACTGATGNCGTGGTTTTACTGTATTCCGTTGATCCGCTAACAGTTTGCTCTACGTAACAGCAAAATAGCACACTGAAACTGATACACACATATAGAAGTACGGAAACTGCATATATACGTAGAGCATATGTGCAATAGTACTAATCCACTTAATCAATAATTTTTTCTTTTTTTTCTTTTACGTGTGCAACATATTACAGTCTACACACAGCAAATGATGAAAAGATATGAAAAAATTTCTAGCTGTATACGAAAAAAAAATAGAGCAGGCAATACACGAAATTTGTACAGAGATCGCAGGATCGCTGGGACTTCGCCTTGGTAGTGTAAACTCCTTCGTTGTAGGGCTCATAATAAGATCAACTTGAATTTCTCACTAAACTGTACCATTTACGTAAAATGTAATTATCGTTTACGAGCCTGCTAAACGCACAGGCAGTGCTCACTACTATAGAAACAAATGAATTTGCAGAGTCATTAACTGCCTATGTCACTACATATTTGTGTATTTTCCCCAACCGTCAAGTTAAACCTATCGCCATATAATTGAAAATCTCTCACAGCCTGGTGATAACAGGTAACAACCGGAAAATATGACCACCTTAATAATAATGTTGCACTAGCAGAGGTAATAATTTTGCGCATGATAGTATGGCCGTTTATTTAACCACAGTCAATTAAAAAAAATACTTTTATGTAAGTATGTTAAAGCATGGAGGAAAAGATTGATTCATAACAACTAATACAGCTTACGTAATTATCCTACCAATTTGCGAGATAACAGCCCTCACAAATAATTGTGGTCGTGTAATATTTTGGAAGTATGCAGATATCCAGGCACCCAAGCCACCCATTTTGGCTACTTCCAAGGTATAGGACGGCCTGCCTTAATATTGTTAGCGCTGTTTCTCTGGAAAAACAGAGATTGTTTAAGTGTTACTACAAAGTAACATATATTTTTTTTTACACGTGGACATGGTCATCAATAATCCGTTTAGTAATTTTAGTAAATACCCAGGGCTACAATNATTTCACCACAGTCAATTAAAAAAAATACTTTTATGTAAGTATGTTAAAGCATGGAGGAAAAGATTGATTCATAATAACTAATACAGCTTACGTAATTATCCTACCAATTTGCGAGATAACAGCCCTCACAAATAATTGTGGTCGTGTAATATTTTGGAAGTATGCAGATATCCAGGCACCCAAGCCAACCATTTTGGCTACTTCCAAGGTATAGGACGGCCTGCCTTAATATTGTTAGCGCTGTTTCTCTGGAAAAACAGAGATTGTTTAAGTGTTACTACAAAGTAACATATATATTTTTTTTTACACGTGGACATGGTCATCAATAATCCGTTTAGTAATTTTAGTAAATACCCAGGGCTACAATNATATATTTTTTTTTACACGTGGACATGGTCATCAATAATCCGTTTAGTAATTTTAGTAAATACCCAGGGCTACAATATTTACTAGGATGTGAGAGTAGCAACCCCTATTTTATTTTTAACTGGGGATGTAATTTACAATTACCTTACCAGAGATCAATGATCTTCGTTTGCGCGAAACAGTTTTCTTTCATCTATACTAGCTTCCTATATTTCTAAGTAAATGCTTGTCACTTTCCCATTTTCTAAGGCGAATAACACCTTTAATTATTACTTTAGGTCACAAGTTGTACACATATTTTCCACCTTATTATTAATATATAATCATCTCCCAATCATTGTAACACATTCACGAGAACACGCAGTATATTTTTCATGTTTCATCTGTACGTCGTCTCGACCAACTCCAAAAGTTTCGCATTAATAATATAGTGCATTCACGGTTACTTCCAACTTTTCTGAAGCCCTGCTAAAGTTCTACTTTCAGGCTATTCCTCCGCCTCAAACAAAGCTTAATGAAGTCTAGAAAATCACATAAAATGGACGACGCACCGCATTAGTGCGTAATCATTTTAATTATATTTTGCATAAAAACTATTTCTTACTGGGCATTACCAACACACCTATTTCCTCACTGTTTTTTCACATTAATTATAGATGAAGTATTAAAATTTGTATAAAAAATATAGATAAAAGTCCATTTCAACCAAAAAAAGTACCCTTATGTTAACACAAGTAGAAAACACCTGTTATATGTCATTCAGTAAACAACCAAACACGTCATACATGGGGCGATTTTTCAAAGGTTTTATTAAAATAGCGCGAAGATACTGCGAACAGAATATACAAGTATATTTATTGCCTTTAACTATTTAAAATTTCTTTTAAGAATATTTGTACAAAAAACTTTACGAGATGATCTGCGATTGTGTCACAGTTTCTATTCCGTTAGACTATACGGAATTTCACTATGATATTTTAGGGTGCATGTTTCTCTGTAGGATGATGCCAGTGTGATAATGTATAAATAATTACGACGGGCACATACGATTTATTGAAGTTCCAACTATCGCCTGGAAGAGCCGTGGGAGTACGGACTCACTTGGGGGACTTTTCATACTGCTCGCGATCTTGGGAGGTGTTTCCGACAATCGAAGTAAGTTGTCCGAGGGAAGGTCGCTGAGAAGGATGCAAAGTTGCAGATGAACCGCATGTGGGGTGATCATCGTGCCGGGATAAACAAGACCACCTGGAAGTAGACAGAGCAATAAGTGTCGCATTTTACAGATGCGTGACATTGCACTCACCCTTAATTATAAAACCGAGTTAGGTGGATCGGCGGTAATGTAGATATTAGATTCACATTCGCCACTGGATTCGCGTTCGGGAGGATACTGGTTCGAGTAACGATCCGGTCATCCTATTTCGGTTTAGAAGCTAATGCAATAATGGTTCCTTGGTGCATAGTCCATGAAGATTCCATCCTCGGTCGTGCCTGTCCAACTAAACTAATAATAATTATTATTACAAAAAGAAGCAAGAAATACATGTTGAGTACATTTGTATTTGAAAATCTGGGAGTAGCATAGGCTTCGTTATTACTAATCACAAGTCAAAGCAACACTTCATATGAGCTAGTGGCAGTTGAAGAAAGCGAGTAATTTCTAGGCAGCAGTGCAGGCTATTAGTCAGGGTCGGAAGTAAGTAACATGGATGCATTCTGGCGGTAAGAGTCAGAAACCAGTGATGAAATCAGTGTTCCTAGTGGCCAATTCTGGTGTCGTGTCCGAATCCATATTCCTGACACGGGGTTGGTTCTGTATGAGATTACATTTCCAGGTAATCCAATAATTTTTCCTCATGTGTATGGTTCTTATATAAGTATTACGTATATTTTTCTTTCGCTGGCGATGATGGCTATCTCTGATGTTCCAACAGAACTTCATTGCAGGTTTATTTGTAGTATTCTTATTTTCTGTAGTGCTGTCACTCATCTCCATATTCTGTCTTTCCAGTTTCATTGCGAATATCTTTTCATAATGTGGACACTTTTGAAATACACTTTATATGCATGCTACTTTTTATCCTTCAGGCAATTAGCAGATATAGGACTATCTTTGTTCCCTTTACATTTATCCTTGTCGGAAAACGTATGACTCCCAAATCTCCACGTGGAACATTTTTCAGTACCTTTACAATGCTAACTTTGGTGCTCATATTGTTGACACTTGTAGCACCGCAATGGAATTAGAAAGTCCCGAACTTTGCAAGCAGCATATCCAATGTACGCTGTTTCTTGTCATATCATGACATTTCTGAATTTATACGAATCTTCAATCACTATCACAGTTTCCTTGTTTCGTCCTGTTTTAAGTCGAACAACTGTTTCCTTCAGAAATTCTACCTTGTTCACCCTTGTATCCTATAAACTCTGCTTCCAGATTTTTGCTAACAGGTAATCATTGTCCACCTTTCTCGGTTCATCATACAAGATGGTCTTGGGGTGTTTCTTCTGGTACTCATCTATTCGTAGTCCAAGTTTCTTCAGTTTCTCACTGGTCTTTATCTTATTGATGGTTGCTTCATCTTCGGCTTCTATCAATACACCGCCACCTTTAACTCTTCGGAATTTTTTTAACCTTGCATACTTCATCAGCTGGATTTAATTTTCCTTGAATTGTGTTATTACTCTCTTCACTACTTTGGCCATCTTAGTCTGGATATGCTAGTATCACCTCTTTGAGGGCTTTACTTCCCATTGCAATTTCCTTTACCGATTTTGTCACTTGAGCAAAGGTCGGTTTTGGATTCTCATCTCCTTTAACAATTTTAATGGCTCCCTTCAAACAGTGATCCAGGCCTCTTGCATATTTTTTTAATTGAGCATTCTTTTGCAGAGCTCTGTCCAAACGTGATTTAAGTTGATAGAATATTGGGAGACTGTAGTTAGCATTCTCTTTATCAACTTTTTTCTTTTAAAGTGAACAATAGTCAAAAATTTGATGAGAGGAGCGACTGCCTCTGTTTTGATCTATACACTTCACCACCGTGGTCCATGAAAACTGCTGATGCACGCTGCATACTACACCACTGCGATCCTTGATGCACGCTGAGTACGCCGATCATAACTGGATCNTCCGAGAGCGAAGCCAGTAGGAAGGGGATGGTGGTGGTGTGAACTGCAGGGAGAGGAGAGGGGTTGTTTCCCGGGATTGTTTCCCGGGGTTGTTTCCCGGGGGAGATGGAGGGGTTCTGACGATAATCCCACTCTGCTCTCCCATCATATAGTAAATGGTAGAGTCATTCACGCAACAGATAAACGATACCTCGCGCTCGTGAATGTAATATCCGAACCGGTGCTGGTCATTCTGTAACCCAGTTATAGAGTCCACGCATAGCTGGACTAGTAGTAGGTTTATTGATCAACAAAGGACATGCTATAATACTCATATAGCGCGGCAGAGTTCATATATCGATACTGTTTTACGTGGTAATGGAAAAAATCGTTTATTGCCAGTGGTATTAGGCAGACTGGTTTGAGTGTAGGGTAAATAAAACATTCATATTTGTAATCATACACACTTCCTATAATTTTGGAGCCGCAGTGCGGCAGTGGTCAGACTGCTCGCCTCCCACCTAGGTGGGGTAGCTCTCGGATTATCGCATGTGGGGATCGTGGCGAACGATGCCGTTGGTTGGCAACCTTCCTCGGGGATCTGCCGTTCCTCGTCCTTGTATTCGGGCGCTGCTCCATACACACCTCATTTCGCCTTCTCTGGCTCTCGAGACTGGATATTTAGAGTCGACTAAATCTCTCAATTCCACTCCATTCCCATTGAGGACTGCTTAAATCTCATAAAAGTTGAGAATGAGCACATACGTCATACAAAAATTCAAGCACATAAATATCTAAAAAGTTTCCGAAATGCAAGTTGACGCCCACAGCGTCCCTATATTTTATTCGTCCGTACCACGCTCTAACGAAGCTCGCAGGCGAACGACATCAATCAGGATTTAGGGCCTGGCAGCCGTGACGAAGGGAACGGCGCCAGATCGGCCCTACAAGACGACCATTTGCATGGGAAGGCGGACATGCGGGAGAATAGCGTCACGGTGTGGAATCAGGTGACAGCGGGAAGAACACGAAGGCAGCGGCCAGGGGGAGATCCCGAAGTATTCCCACAACGCCGAACAAACAACAAACCTCCAGCTAGAATAGAAGGGCAGACGCCAGACTCCGCGAGCAGGCAGGAACGGCGAGACGTATTTATGACCTCGCCAGGCTGTGCTTTGTCCCAGGCTTTCGACCACAATAAAAACCGAGAGAGCGTTTGGACGAACGCAACGAGAGGCCCCTTTCAATTATTTCCGCACGGACAGAACGGAGTGCTGAAACTGGTAAACCAGAACAAAACAGCAGACGCTGGACCCAAGTATGGAGCTGGAGTACACGCCCGCGGTTGATTACCCAGGGGGGCGGTCCGCGGCTACCTGGAGAAACCGGGGCAGTTTAATATGGCAATGAGGGCCTACAAAACCGGAGGAGTCCGAGGAAACATGGCAGTCGGCCGACGAGATTCCGGGAGGGAGGAGTGATTCCGCAGGAGACGAGAACGGCAGCCAGCCGCCATCAGACGCAGAGTCCTGCGTCGACCCGAGAAGGAGGGACGTCGAGACGAGTCACCGAGGCGCCCGTGACAGGACGAGAGCAGTTCCAGCTCACCGGACCTCATCTGCAAGAACAACTACCAGCACAGCAAGCCAGATAAGTACAGTCATCCAGCGAGTGTGAAGGACCTTTAGTAGTTATCCCGCAGTGTGAAGGATCTTTTAGAATCATCCAACAAGTGCGACGAAGATCCCCCACCCCCCCTTTTACGACGCGAATTGTACGGAGCATACGTAGAAAAGGGAGGGAGTTGTCTCAAGGGTTCATGTATCAATTCACATGTTCATGCAACAATAAAACCTCGATTTGTGAAATATGAATTATCCTGTATTCATTCATTAGTGAATTGGACCATTAAACAACAGTGTCGAAGCATTCCTACGCCCGATCACTGAGGACTAGTATTAAGTGTTGGCGCCTCACGCCACAGAACAGATTACAACACCTACATCCAAACCTCAGCTTTGGCAGGTGTCAAAGTTGATATTCAAATTATGTACACCCTTTATGATTCCAACATCTAAATTCCTAATATATATCGTGTATTCAGATTTAAATTCTACTTAAAAAAAAATTAGATAATACGAAATTTATTCATAACTCTTTCCTAAAGTGCTTAATTTTTACGAATGGTTAGTTCGGAGGCTGGGGGCTCCAGCCTTCAGGATGAGGAGTTAGGTGTGGGTCAGTTGGATGTGTGTGACCTTGACTGGAACAGTAAGTTTTTCTGGGTCACATTGACTTTAACCATCTATGACCTTGAACTTTAATATAGAAAAAAACTGGAGAAATGTCGAAAATTTGGAAAATTTTAAAAACATCAGATAAATGTTATTTTAAGAAATGTTTTCATTAAAATAATAATTTATAGACTTAACATCCTCCTCCCTCCTCTTGTACATGTACTCGTATGTGAACGACTGCTATCCGAGATGACTACTAAAATGTGCTACTTCTCAGCCGCTACCTTTGTTTCTGATAATGGCCACTGGGAACACTGATGCCACTGGTTTCTGACTCTTACCGCGAGAATGCATCTATGTTGCTTGCTTCTGACTCTGACGAATAGCTTGCACTGCTTCCTAGAAATTACTCGCTTTCCTCAACTGCCACTAGATCATATGAAGTGTCGCATTAATTGTGATTAGTAATAGCGAAGCCTATGCTACTCCCAGATTTTCAAATACAAAAATACTCAACATGTATTTCTTGCTTCTTTTTATAATTATAATAATTATTATTTTTTTTAGTTGGACAGGCACGATCGAGGAACGAATCTACATAGACCATGTACCAAGAAACCATCGGCGTACAGACTGGAAGAAATTGGTCGAAGTACTGTTGGAGAATATCCAAAAGTACCGAGACGAATACTCAGAAGATTTGCACATACGAGCTGAACAAGTCACGAAGTTGATTCAAGACACTTGTAGTGCTACCTTAAGAACTTATAAACCTGGACTCCCATTAAACAAATGGTGGGACAAAGAGTGAGATGAAATGAGGAGAAGAGTCAGAAAAACTAGAAGGCTTATGAAGAACAGTAGAATACCTACACTGAGACTTCAGATGGCAGAAGAATACCATTGACAAACAAAGACTTATTGAAGACTTCGAAAGGAGAAGAAAAATGAGTCACGGAGGAACTTCGTAACGAATATGGCAAATGAAGATTCTTGGGGGCTGGTATACATAATTCTTGAAAACAAGTTAAATGGTAACCAGTATATGAAGAGCATAATGAGACAAGGGAGAATAATAATCGATGATCAAGAGAATGCACAAGAAATAGTTACCAGATGATAGTTTGGACGGAGAAACAGACTCTCATGAAGAGAAACGACACTGTATGGATGACTTACCAGACTCCACCAACAACTGAGTACACAATGGAATATTGGATATAATCATGAAAGAAATGAAGAATAAGAAGGCACCAGGGTATGATGCAATCACTCCAGAGATTTTGAACAGAGCCTATCCATGGATACAGCATGATCTTATATAATTTAGAATGAATACCTGCACAAGGTGGTTTTCCAAGAATATGGGAACATGGACTTCTCTAGATAATTTACAATGGAAGAGACACAGACCCCACAAAAGATAATCCTACAGACCACTAATACTTCTCCCAGTATTAGGAAAACTGTTGGGAAAAATTATAAATATGAGACTGATATCGTTCTTAGACTACCAAAGGATTACATAAGAGACAACGTGGCTTTCGGAAAGGAAGAGGGGTTGAAAGAGCAGTTCGGCACTTTGACAGGAAAATCAAAACAATAACTAAGGAATATATGTACTTGGCGTATTCTTGGATATAAGTGGAGCATTTGACCTTGTCTGTTGGCCTAAGGTGCTCTGGAAAATCAAGAAATAGGAATGCCCCAGAAATCTCTATGGCGTGATAAGATCTTTATTCTAAGAGAAAGTAAGCATTTTTGAAGTTAATGAAGTCTGCATAGAGAAACTAATGTCAAAGGGATGTCCACAGGGATCAGACCTTGGACCAACCTGGTGGAATACACTCTTTGACACACAGCTTCGAGTAAATCTTCCAAAAGAATTTGAAATATTTGCATATGCAGATATATCACTGATTGTAATTTCAGCGTGGAACAGAAGAGAACTTGAGTCAAAAACAGAAGAAATCCTAAGGGAGGTAGAGGAATGCGGAAATAAGTTTAAACCTTAATTTTTAGTGGACAAAACTAATGCAATGATAATGAAAGAGAGTCTGCAGAGAACACCAATCATAAGATTTAAAGGAAGATCTTTTAAATTGAAAAAGTAAGTTAATTACCTTGGAGTTATACTTGACCATGGTGAATACTTCTTGGATAAAACATTGAGCCTCTTCACCAAGATCAGAGCAGTGTCTACAGCATCCTGGGGCTTGGGCTTCAAGACAATATACACTTTACAATGGTGCTTTTTTTGGGAATTGCATTGCATGGAGTATCTGTCTGGTATCCTGATGCCAGATTGGTAGACACAAAGATGCCATTACTGAAATCTCACAGAGCAGTCTTACTAGCAATAACAAAGGCATTTATAATTATATATACAAGTAATTGCAGGAGCAATTCCACTTGATATCTTAGTAGAAGAAAGAGGCTCACTGCTGGAAGACACGAATGGCAGGTCAGCATCTTTGGCAAGAAAGAAGCAGAAGAGAGAAGCATCTATAGAAATCTGGCAGGAGAGGTGTGATAGGTTGGAAAAAAAAGGAGGGGGTTCACTACAGCATCTTTCCAGATATTAAGGAAATATATCGTCACCATTGGATTATGTATGATTATTATCTGATAATTATCTGATTATTATCAGATAATAACAGGACACGGAAATTTTAAAGCCAAATTACATGGATTTAACTCAGTGGACTCTGCTCTTTGCCCGATATATTGAGTTGAAGACACTTTCCAGCATGTGACTCTGGAATGCCTAAAGATTTAAGACATTAAAATAGAGTTACATAGAAAACTGCAAATATAAGAAGAGCTAAACTGCAGAAGTATTTTATCTCATAAAGAGACAGCGAGATATTTTTTGGAGAATTTTCAAATGCATCAATAGATTAGAGGAATATGTTGCGTGGTTATTGATGAATCCTCCAGAAGATGAGAGAGAAGTTTCTCCATTAAGTATCTTACCCTAGAATTAAGAGTGTAAAACCGCCATAAAAACCGAAAAGTGGGAACATACCTACTTCCAGGATTTGACGAGTTAAACCGTTATATAAACATTGCAGTGGGGGTGGGCCCACTACACAGACTGGGGTAATCCCGATGATAATCATAGGAAACTTTAAAAGGATTTATCAGCAGGCTACTAATGAGTTGGAGGGCCTTGAGCCCCTCTCTGATGAACTGAAGATAACATATATGACTACCCGGTAATGAACAAGGACCTGATGTAATGGAGTAACAAAGACCAAGGCGAGATAACAGGGAAACGAACAAGGTATTATGAAGACAAGAGTAAAGGAATCGTAACATGGCCTAGACAAGATTCATGATTAAATAACTAACTACTAGTGGAGGGGTTCGAAAAGCTTCCCGGAGGACCCCTTCCGCTGGATATCGACACAGAGGGATTGAATTGGAAGTAGAATATCAGTTAATTAGTCAAGTAGTTAGTGCCGCTATATAATGACATAGATATAAAGTATAATATATTCCAGGAAGTGTGGAGAACTGGGTGGATTAGAGGTTAACCGCGCCACACCACTACTCCAGACTACTTGGATGTAGATGTAATTTAATAAAATCTAAGAGTTGGAAAACTGCGTGGTCCCGATAGCAAGCCAAAGAAAGGCCAAAAGAAAGAAATGGGAAATTAACAGGAAATGAATCTTTTATACCCCTGCATTACCCAGAAAGGGCACAGGTGCAGGGGTGATAAGAAAGGGTGTCTCACCTTTAGTTGGTCATGTAAAAAAAAAATTACTCGCCTTCCACCAAGGTGAACCGGGTTCGATTCCCGGCGGGGTCGCCCAGGATTTTCGCATGTGCGAATCGTGCCAGCNGCCGCTGGTCGGCGGGTTTTCTCCGGGATCTCCCGCTTCCCCCGCCCTTGCGTTCCGGCGCTGCTCCATACTAACCTCGCTTCTTCTCATCGGCTCTCAAGACCTCGATGTTAAGTGCCGCCCAAATCTCTTCATTCACTCACAAATCAGAAGCATGACTAGAGGTGGTTGAGTTAGAATAAGAACGCGTACTAAGACATATACGTTCGCAGAGTTAGGTAATGGAGGGTGTAAACCGCAAAATGAAGACCCACTTTTATAATATTAAGAATACAAAGTAAACCTTTTCTTAATTTAGTGGTAGTTTCAAACACGCAGGCTATCTAACGTAAATATGAAATCGGTAATATTCTTTTTTATTTCCGTAGTGACATGATGCAATGGGGGTGCAGCTGCACCTCCTGTACCCTACCGCCCCTTCCCCTTGCGCACGCCAATCCATGGTTGAAAGACAAGCTTTCTGAGACACTTTGCGGACATACTTGTTTTTTCTTTCACTATGCTGGGGTTTAGCAGGAGCTTCTAATCACAATCGCAACAGCTCGAGGTGCTTATTTTCGGAATAATTGCAATCTCAGGTCTGTCCTTTTAAAACAAGTGCAAATTTAGTAATAGAGCCATTTATATGGGCAAAGAAAACAAGATTCAACTGAAATTGTGAAAAATTTAATACATTTTAATGTATAAAATTAAATATGTTATCAAAAGTCACCTAACAACTTTGCGGTTGGTCCCAAACCCTCCGCAGAGTGAGGCAATAGACACTGAAATCGCATTCTGGAGGAAACAGGTTTGATTCCTGGCCCGGTCTTCCTGATATCTGTTTCCTATGGTTTTCCGAGATCACCCCTTACTACAGGACACGACCTATTTCTTACCCGTTTCTGCTTCTCTGAGCAACTTTCTCCGTCTCTAATGACCTCGCTGTCGATGAGACTTTAAGCCATGCATACCCACCAAGTGCACTATTCGAATATTAATGAACAGGATGCCGGAACTTTCTTTTGCCGTTATTGCAGTGTTAACACCTTCGGGACAGGAAGGCCCTCCACCACGTTCTGGTACATAGATGGCTGTTTTCATT
>NQII01011437.1:6320-28664 GCA_002778355.1 Clitarchus hookeri
AGTTTCCATAGGTTGGACTTACGAATTATCAGATGAATCGTGAACCCAGAAGACGCGGTTCCGTGTACGAGAACTGCAGTCACTGCATAATTACTATTGATTCATAATTTTTCCGTTGTAAAACCAGCTTAAGGGACAAAGGACACATTAACAACTCAACGAATTCGAACATAGGCAGTGGGCTTTGATTGAGTTACTTTTGTTTTATGGTAGTTTAGAGGATTATATTTGCTACATCGTCATAGTAAATAGTTGTCCTTTTAGAATGTTAACGTAATAGGGAACACGGCATTTTTGGTTCTTGGCGAATTCTTAAATCTTCTTTCCCGTTTTCGACACGCAGCCGATAAAATATTACGACGGTGGCCCCTACGCGAAGCAACTTGATGTAGGTATTTGACAATCTGCCGATAGAGGCCACCACTATCTATAGCGGTATCGGGCATGTGGGCTAAGACGGGCTTTTTAATAAACGGGCGTTGGCCAAGGCGGCCCGCCAAACTCGTCAAAGCGGCTCGCGAACAAAATATTTTATCAACAATTTCATTTTTAAATGTATAATACAAATACGTAATTTAACATATACCTTGGGTATCATTAGCGTAAAAATTGTAATTAAAACATATACTGTTTAATTATTTGCGTCGTTACGTAAATAAGCTTACTCGGTATAAGTGAGCTACAATATTTTAATACGTGAGTACTTCCTATCTAACAATGATATATGTGTAAGTGGCTCTATGGGAAAACTACTTGAATAGTCCTGTTAGGCGTAATTATTGGTTTTATTACTTTATTCAATGCAGATACTTTACACAGTAGTGACGTAAGTAAAATTGCAGAATATAAATGGCTGCATGTTTGATTTTCTGTTCTTCAGGAGTAAATACCATGCAGCTACTTAATAAAGGCTAATAACAAAATTTGTTATAGACGCATTGAAAAAAAGTTTGAGAGAGGTCGCACCTTCGGCCTTTGAGAGGCAGATTGGACGTTTCGGTGCATTGCTCGCCACTTGATTATTTATACCTACACTATGAGTCGGTGTTGGTTGCAGTGAGAACAGGACGGTTCACACACCCGTCGAGAAGGCTCGGATTGACCTCGGCGGACCACCAGCAGGGAGGATCGTTTCATCGTGCGACAGACTGTAAGCACTTCACGGGCGTCGCTGAGCACCAACCAGGGACATGTCGCGGCAGTTGGGGATACGCCTGTGTCCACCAGTACCATATCCAGGCGTCACTTACAACGCCTACCATTACGAGCAAGTGTGACCTTTTGGTGGGAACGGGTAGTATGGCAGTTTGCGGATTGGCGTCGAGTGGTGTTCAGCGACAAATAACAGTTCTGTCTGGATACAGACGACCGCTGGATTCGAGTCTGGAGACGTCCTGGGCCAGCGCTGTGATCCATGCTTCATTGTATACCATTTCCTACGGTTCCCGCACCCCACTGGTGGTGACTTCAGGAACCGTGATGGCGCGGCTATACGTTCACGGAATTCTGCGACCAGGTGCGCTAACCTTCCTGGTACAGTTTGACGACCCTTATTATCCAGCAGTATAATGCCTGGCCTCACACAGCATGGTTATCTCTTGCCTGCCTTCGTGATGTCAACATGCTTTCTTGACCAGCAAGGTTCCCAGCCCTCTTACCCATCGAACACTTTTGGGACCAGATTTGACAGAATCTTCGGCAAGTGACAACTACAGTGGATTTCTAAGGTTAGTTGTGCGACACTGTAAAAACACTTTCTTTGCTGCAACACATAACTTGTTGTCACAAAGAAAAATTTGTTTAAATGTGAACCAGTGAAAAGTAGGTTTGCCGCAAACATAATTTTGTTTAATCTATAAATTAATGATTATGATAACCTTGCATTGTTGTCACAATAGTTCACCAAGTGTCTTTGTAATATTGTCAGTTTTGCTGTAAAAACAAATGTTGTGTTCTACGAAACAATTATAATAAGTAAATATAAGAAAAGTAAAAATTTATTTAAATCATATCCATACAATAAATGGCTCAAAGCGGCTCCCAGACTCGAACTCGTACCCCTCGGGTTTTTTAAATTAAGTCCTTTACCACATAANGGGTTTTTTAAATTAAGTCCTTTACCACATAACCATGGGCTAGGATATGTAATCGTTTTGGAAGAATTGAGGTTAGTGATTTTGAGAATCCCTACACCTCAGGATTACATTAAAATCCGGGGGAGGACTATACATTTGGTCATTCGCATTTTCGTAACTGCAGAGTATATTGGTTTGTTTGTGTTTGGACAACAGTAACGTACTGAAAACCACAATGTACAACATAAAAAATTTAGTATCGCCAAAATGTTACATTGGTTAAGAAAGAATTTTTTTTTAATTCGAACAAAATAAATCGAAAGAATGATTATTTCTTTGAGGCAAAGAAAGGTAATATTGATATAAAACAAAAACGTATAAATAACGTATACATTTTTCTGTGACCTTCTCTTTGAATGAAAGCAATATCGTTTTACTGTTAACAAAATAGCCGGAAAGAAATTGTTTTCTTTGCCGTAAATAAACCTTTGTAAGGATTTTTTTTAGTGTGCAAATATGGCAGGATCTTCTTCAAGAGAACATCCAATGTCTGCATGCTTCCATATGTCCGACAGTATCGCCACCTGTGTACGTACTACAGGTGGACCAACACCATGCTAAGTACATCTTCCAAGTGTTGGTCCTCTGCAATACATGCTTGGTGTTATACAATATTTTGATGTTTTCTGTATACATAATACCATGTCCTGGGCCTGTACCCATTTGTATTCCCTTGCGATAGCACTTTCAGGGTGATCAGGTTTTTTTGCAAATGAGTGTATTTAATTCGAAACCAACTCCCATCAAATGGAATTGGTATTACTTACTGTTTCGTCCATAAACATATACTACGGTAAAATGAGACTTTTTCTTGCTGGCTTAAGGTTTACTTTGTAATATGTTAAACAATTAAAAAATACGGAAACATCATAAAAATCTCGTGCCTGCATAGACCAAACTCGTAACGTGTTGAGTTCATAAACATGGAGGCCAGGTCCCCTTGGAGAAGTGTGGGAAAATTTCAGTGGTAACGTGATGCACTGTGAAAATAAAATATTGTGACGTGTTGCGGTACTCTATGCTTTTGGGGCCCACATTTGGGCTGGCACTGTAGCATTTGGTGTATTCGTGTTGCTTTGAAACAAACCTGGGATTATGTATGAATGATGAAGCATCCCAGTATTATTATTTTACTTCCCACGTTGCTGGTGACACTGAAGCGTATGCTGCATGGTGTATTCGTACCTATTGTATGGTTATTTTTAGGCCTCTCGTACGGCGTCACTAAAACGTTCGTTTTGTTTTGCAGACTGACTGAATTGATAAAGAGTTTGGTACATCTGTACTTATACAAGTTTATAAAGTACAGATATCAGTGCGATATAACGAGTAAAATTAATCGCCTTAGTAAGAAGACAGTACTACTAAATCAAATTATGTTATTGGGTTAAAAATTTCTGCATGAGTTTACTATACCCTGAAAACGCAGCTTCCACTCACAACAGAGCACACGAAGAACACTGCAATAATGATTGAGAATAGTACTACTGCACAGACTACCAACCAAACAAAAAAGCAGTCCAAAGATCGAGGAGAATTTAATTATTACTAATAAAAAGGCAATGCAAAACATTAAATCCTAGGGGGTTCAGCAAATTAACGAATGCTGCACAAATCCAGTAGGAAGCTATACTCAGAAAATTATTAAAATGGTTGACATTTGGCAGCATAGTGAAGTGCTTTAATAAAGCGGATAGTTTAATACATCGTATATTAAAAAAAATCTCTTTGACTTTAGTTCACTCCATCAATCAATATTTTTAATACCTCGGCTTAGCTTAATTAATTAAGCTAATTGGTAGATGCATTTTCACTCCGTTTTTAAAAGAAGTTTTAGCAAATTTCAAAGGAAGTTCAGTAGGAATAATCATCAAATGCTTAAACAAATATTGCAGAAATTAAATCAAACTGCCGCCATCTGCAACTTAAAACAGGCTTTACTAAGCTGTAAACTTGCACTGCAGCTACTCTGGAACACGAAGATATGGCAGCTCATCATAACAACCTTATTGCTATACACCAGGAATTACGTGATATGGAAAGTCCTTTTCCACAAAAAATACTGATCAAGACCCCTTTCTTTTGCGCTACGCGTACTCCGTTGGCCTTAGGTAGAAGTAAAGTGGATATCCTTATAGTGATGCAACTAGCAATACAGCAAATTCACACCTTTTTTAAAAAAGTACTGTTGAGACTTCCAAAATTGTAAGAAAAAATGGCTTGAGATTCATATGAAAGATAAATATTTATATTTTATTCAGTGGAAAATATGTCACCGCAGTAAGTCTCTTTGCTGGGTAAATTAATTAATGAATAACGAAAATGTTCATTTCTTACCCAAGAATGAGCGTATTTCTTCTCTGGATGAATAAAAAAATTGATTTTATTGAAAAATACCTCATCTAATTAGGTTAACAGTTTTTTTCTATGCTTTGGCATGAGAAAATATTCGCGTAACATTTTATAGGTGTGCAAAAAGTTAAGTTTATGAAAATAAGTTACAGTACATATTACACCTGTTGACTGGATTATTTATTTTTAAAATTAAATATGATTTCAAATGCAGGATTTTTTCGCACAAATACAAACATATCAATGTATAGTATCATATAAATTAATCGCAGTAACGATAACAAGTCAAATAACCTTACAATATTGGAAATACATAAGAATTTTATAATATACTTAGGAAGCTGCTGCCTTCGTAGCGCAGGAGTAGAAAGTGGAACTACGTGGAGATGTCAAAATATGAATGAACAGGGAGGGCGAGGCGATGATGTGCGCGATAACCGACCTGGTAATGGGTTGCGAACAGTTGGAATACGATTGAGCACCTGCCCACCAGCAGAGGCGGAGGGGACGCGTGTCTGCCTGTGCATCTGGCTATCGCCACGAGCATTTGCTGGCGCCTATAAAATGACAGTGATGCAAGTAATGCGATCATGAACAACCGACCATTGCAGGTCTATGTTATTAGTCCTGTTGTCATGCAGCCAAAAAAAATATCCTTTTATTATGTAAATCGCACCTATTTCACTCATCTCAATTTGAAACTAAAATTTGAATCTATAATTACTGTAAACATACAATTATGAGGTTCTCATGCGTAAAACACAATAAAATGTAGGTACAGCACACAACAAAAATTTTAATGTATATACTTGTCTATACAATGACATTTGAAAGGAATGGTTATGTGTGAAATCGGTGAAAATGTGATTGAATAGGAATAATATTTGTGAATGATTAATACAATTTTAATCTTATCGTTCATGCAATTTATGAAAAAACATATATATATAATTTTCTGTAGTCTTCCTTGAACTCACTTTCTTTATAAAACTGCAACTATCAGCACAACAAATGCAAAGCATACCAAACTATACTAGAGCAGCTGTCATAATTTAAAAAAAAGTTTTATTTCTTGTATTGATTGTATTATATGTGATAGAGTAATGCACGTATTTTATTAACTTAGTATAATAGCCTGGAAGTATTGTAAACATATTATATAACTGATTTGAAAAATAATTTTGTGAAATTGTTAATATTTATTTGTGATATGCTATAATTAAAAATAACATTAAGTATCATTTTTTCACGTAAGAACATAGACGTTACTATTTAGGCCTACTTCTAAAGTAAATATTTTATACTCTGTTAAAAGCGAAACTAAATACGCGTTATTTTCATTTCGAGCTGCAATTTTTTGTCCACTGGAAGAAAATACGTCGAATATTCCTCATGAACAGTCTGACTGTACGGAAATTGTCGGACAAGCAATTGAAGTGACTGTAATGTGTTTCTAGGGGGAAGGGACTGGATGGGGGTTACGCACACTGATTAGTCCGGCCAGCACAAGTCTCGCTACTCAATCTGCAGTCCGGTTCAGGTGCATGGCTGCCAGGTGTGTTGCGATCAAGTGACTGCAGAATCTACAGTGGTTGTGCGATAAAAGTAAAAGAATATGGGTCCACCGGAAGCGTCCAGTCGAACAAGGCACGTGGTTTCCCTTCAAGAAAAAAGAAAAACAGACGAGGCTTACACGTAAATACCATAAAGAAACACCGGTAAGGTACAACATAATACTTACTATTATACACAATTATTAAAAAAAATAAAAAAATGCGTGCTTGTGTGCGCGCACGTGTGCACAAGAAAGAGGGAGAAAAAAGGGCATGGGAAATGGTGCATTTACGTTAGCATTTACGTTACACACAACAACTTACAAACACACAGAGAAGAGTTGAAGCCTTACTGTTGGTGTTGGATATGTACGTATTTCTTACCCCGGTTGTATTGTAGTTTATCCGTGTAATATCGCAGTAGCACACCACGGTCATTCATAACAGGGCCGACAAATCTACCAACTTCGTTAGTTAGGACCGGGCAAGGCATGCGTACATGAAGTTAGAACTAGTGAGTTAACGAGTGAAACAAAAACCTTTGTAATGTAAACGTACAGGAAATTAATTTCACTAATTTAGTTAGTTTGCAGTTTTATTATGATTAAGTGATGGTATTTACGGTAAAGTGATTAGTATGGTCTCTGTAGAGTTGGGAATGAGTTGAGAAAAGTAGTTCCATTTTTCTACGTCGAATCACAAGTGTAACATTTGAATCAGTGGAAAGTGATTTTTAAAATGAAGTTTTTATTTTCTTTATGCCCGTAAGTATACGAGTAAACACGTTAGCAACATATACACACGCATTTCATTTTCCCAGTTAAACTTGACTAATACATGAATAAAGTGATGAGGTCCATAACGATGCCAATTTTACATATGCACATAAAAATATATCCTAAGCAGATATTTCAAAAAACAACACGGTGCATGTATTCCACTAACATTATTCAACTTGGGCAGAATAAGAACAAAGTGCTGTTTATAATGGAACGTTTCGCCAATCGGTAAGTCCTGATTAAAATATACTGTCTCCACTCATTCACACAATCAGACAAAACTCTCGGATAGCAGTATATAAATAGAGGAAGGAAATATACAGTAATACACTTTTACTCTTTTCACATATAGGCTCAACACTCAATAAGACGATATTCAACCTACCTCATAAAAATGTTTTCCATTAATTTAAGAAAATGTTGCCTAATGTTTTGCTTCCATCAGCCTTTCTACTCTTATTTCAGGGATACCCACCCACGTGAAACTCTTGTTCTCATTCATCCGTTTTAAACGCATCCGACTCTTTCCAGTGAATCTCTTATAGTAAAAAATTTTATTTAAGGTGACTTCATATCACTCATAAATAAGAGTATTAAAAAAATAAAAGATCAAACAATCCGGAAAAATTACACCCAACAACAACAAATTTTGCCGCAAGTCAATAGGATTTCAGACGCCATACGTGAAGCCGTGCTCACAGTTGACAAAGGTAGTTATATGGATGCCTTCACATGCCATATAGTACGGACGTAAAGCGCTGTGGGTTACCGCCGTTTATTTCCCGACAACAATTTCTAAACGATACGACACAATGCCGTACACCGTGTGGCGTACATCGTTTATTGGGACGTCCCAATGTGTACACTTTTCACAGCTTGTCGGACAAAAACGGACTCAAGTCAGCACGCTAGAAGTATCAATTGCAATATGTGTGGTCTGTTCTTTCTGTTTAGAAATAAGTTTTGATTTCTTGACACTGGAGGTTTTATAGAAAGCTGCAATGATATTGTTATCAGTAGTAAACAGTTTTCTTTGTTTTTTTTAAATTATGTGCTGTTAGATGTCGTAAACATCAGTTACTATCATCAAATTTTGGAAAAAATTTGTACCTCCTGAACACTTGTAGCTTTGTAGGCGCCGCGCCATGGATGCTGACAGACACAAATTTGTTTCGTCTTAAAATGGCCAAACACAAAATTTTACACATACCGGCCAGATGTTTGCGTCCGAACGAAGTATAACACTTGATGCATGTATATTTATTTACGTCTACATATGAATGTGTGTACATATACTGCATATGTAAATTCATTACTATAGCTATGAATGCATTATACCCGTAAATAGCGTTACTGCATAGCAATATGGATGTTTTCTGTATTTTTTGTAACTAATTTCACAATTATGAGAGTGTAATGAACGTATACGTGTTGAAAACAAAACTTCTCAATCTTGTGCCTTGCTTTAAGATTAAACGTACGGGATAATTATGAACAGTGTCGTAGATAACACTTACCGCACATATACGTTTTCCACCGTGAACCCGAGCAAATGTTTGTTTGCAAATTCTCTCTATTAGAATGCCGTCCGGATTCGTGAATCTCGCTGCCGACAAGTGACGTATGCAAGGCTATACGTGTACGAGTACATAGGGAGCTGCCGAGAAGACAAGGCTAAGGCTTGGTTTTTAAAAATAGCAATAACGCAACACTGGCAAAATCGCAACGACGCAAAATATCACATTCTGAAATCTTTAGGTAGGTACCTGTTATAAAAGTCACAAGGAACTTTTATAAACTGGTGCCTACAGATTTCAGAGTTCACTTTCTTGCTTCGCTGCGATTTTGCCAGTGTTGTGTTATTGCGTTCTTTTTATAAACCAGGCCTAAGGAATGCCTTTTTCCGCCTGCGTGTATGCATAGAGCATATAAAGTACTAGTGCAGAGTGAACACTTAATGTTATATAATGGGCAGGTTTTTTTTGTCGCAATCGCTATGAGAAAACACAAACTAGACAAACACAAAATCGAATTCGCTGATGCTTTAAGATTCCATTTACGCACAGTCCAACTCACTTGTAATACTTATAACTATTGCTAAGCGCTGCAGCTCAGACTGGTCGCGAGCTCCCGTTATGCGTGGTCTGGGGTGATCCACCTCGTCTCTCCCCTGCTGTAGGCTGACTTGCTCGCTGCATCGTCCCCCTCCCCCCCCAAAAGGAAGCCAAGGGAATGATTGACAGCGGCGAGACTTGGCTGGCGTCACAGCCCCTCCTCCTCCCCCAGCGAGAGGAGCTGACAAATGTAGAGAAGGCGTAAGAATATTCTGGGAATTAGGAGCCTCAGCGCAATGCGGAATGTATAGAAATTTATGGGTGATGGCCTACGATCCTATAAATAAAAGCCTCGGTTGGACTGTCGGCAGTCTTTGGCGAAGGCCATCTGGCTGAGTGCGGAAGCGAAGTCAAGTGCGGACGATGACAGACGAGGTGTTGGTGGTGTGAATGAACGAGAGGGCATGAAACAAGATGAGTGAAGCCTACTGTGCGCGAGGGCGTTCAGAGAACTCTAGAACATTGCGGACTGGAGAGACATGGATTTTACTGAGGTGGGACGGAATACGGATTTTATTGTAAATATTGGAACTGTCGAATATGGACATATAATCTATTAAAAATAATTGAATAGGTTTTGATACACTGTATATTGGTACTGTTCTTTTTATTATTTTATCACGTTAATTCCTTTGAGATAACTGTAAATTTGATTGATTGAAGTCCGTAATTGTAAACAGCAAGTGATATGAATTTATTGTGAGATGTTGAGTAAAGATAATATTGTTTGTAGCTATTGTAAATAAAAAATAGGAAATAATAATTGACTCATTTATTTAAATAACACCTCCATCTCTTAATAAACTTGGATTAGCTCACTGACTTTTGAGAAATTGTAACCCTATTCATAACTTGTTACACAAAGACTTAGCCATTTAGTTGGATTTAAAGTACATGTAGGAAACAAATTTGGCTGAATAATAGTTGGGAATTTGGTTTTTTGCAAGCAAAGTATAGCATACCTGCTGCTTTTTTCAAGCTCTAAATGATAAAAATGTGTTTAGTTTAGTTTTAATGTTTTCAGTGTAACCTATTTTTACATTACCGGTACTTATTTTTATATTTTAACCAACATTATTCATTTCAACAAATTCTGGACTTTAATGGGATGTTTCCATCGTGTGCTTTGTCTTAACATTTTCTATGTATATGCGCTATACAAAATGATGT
Organism: Clitarchus hookeri; assembly: GCA_002778355.1. Classification (NCBI taxonomy): domain Eukaryota; kingdom Metazoa; phylum Arthropoda; class Insecta; order Phasmatodea; family Phasmatidae; genus Clitarchus; species Clitarchus hookeri. The sequence continues at coordinate 16,424 of NQII01011437.1, forward strand.
GGCTGCAACAGAATTAAAAAAAAAAAAAAATTCCAACGTAAGATTAATATTAAAACTGCTCGGCATTAATAAACATGTAGAGAAGCCAAGCCACGCCATTTTTTTGTCTGTCATGAATACCACTCTGAAAGTCTTGAAATGCACAGCAAAGTGTAAGGAAAAGAGTTCATGGAATAAACAATAATAATGAACTAATTTTCTTGCATAAAATTATAATAAACTATGATTAAAATTAAGACTTTTTTATTTAAGCAAAGGTGTAATAAAAAATGTTATTAATCACCGTAAATGTTTTGGTCTATAAGGTTAGATTTAGCGTACATCGATTGGAAAATGTGTTCACCCGTGTCCTATAATATGTCCACCCTCTGCATATATGTACTTGCGGTTCCGACTAATGATCTACCTTCTCGTCAGCTCCCTACAGTACCTGAATTCAGTGAGAGCCTTGGCATGACCACATTAAAATACGGAAAATAATATTTATTAATATTTTGTAGAAAGTAAATGGAAAGTTTTAAAAACCGTGATTGCTTGTATATTGAGCCATTATTTTGTGTGGTTATAATATCATTTTTATTCATAATTTTATTGCCATTTTTAAGATTGATGTTGTTAAATATATAAATTATATTACATTATCCAATTCAGTTTTTATCAAATCCAATTCATTGAAGCGCGCAAACGAAGAAATATTTTCTTAATCCAATAATTTGAAATAATTTCTTGGATTCAGTATTTATTTGATAGCGTGAAAGGACATTCACTGTTTATACAACTTCAGAATATGAATGAGATGTAACGTTGCATTACATATACATATGAGCGAAACAAAGCAACAAAACATACTTATCTTTGATGCGTTTTCGCCTATAATAATAATGTACAAGTCATCGCCAATATTCTGTATTTCATTTCGTTCTCACGTAACCGTCATGGCGCTCTGGTATCTTTACATTACATTAAATGTGGCGAATTCACTGCGCTGATGAAATTATACAAGCCACGTGCTATTTATCTAAACAAATCTTGTGGAACTAACTGAAAAAAAAAACATAATTGGAAGATATTTATTTTCGAATAAATAGCTGAAATTGAATACGCATATCTTTCCTGTTCACATCACGGTTTGATGGCGCAGTAAGTAAGATAACAGTTTCACAACAAAATACCTTACATTGTATTCATCTCTCTCAGACTGTGGCTGGAACACTTATTCCATCATTACTCTATAACTAATATCGTTTCCCAGAAAGAGCCTACTTTATTATCTCCCACTGATAGGCTCTTCCACCTATGTGTGTTGTTAAGATTGGCTGAAAATCAGAGAATTTTTTTTGTTTCCGGTTTATTGCGTTTCTCTGTTGATAAAACAAGTGCTTATTTTTCCGTACAGATTATATTTTTTTTATCCAAACATCTGTACATTTACTATTCAGGGCATTGACTTATTTATCTTTATAAATTTGAAACCACCTGAATTAGCTACATTTAATAAAAATGTGTGCACACTGCAGCTTAAAAACTTCTGAACACTAGGATACTATTAATAGCACCTTTCTACAAAATTTAAAATAAGCTGGATCAGCAGTCCTGGCTGACCAGCTAAGAGATCCAGAATCCAATATGTCGCTGATAATGTTCCAAACACATAATTTTTTTATAACACAGTCCAATTTGAATATACCAAAGCAATATAGCTCCTAAATTTGAAGCACTTAAAAAAAATCTCTCTTACATATTACATTGTGTACCATGCTGCCAACTATTGAACACTGTTTACAATTAAATAGATATTACAATACAATTTGATTAAAACGACTACTTCAAAACGCTGCATTAAAATATTACGTTAATAATAATGTAGCTATATCTGAAAATATTTTAAAAATTGGCTATTAGAAAATCTAACAACTCTATTAAAAGAAATAAGCAAGACAATAAACAAACAAACATGTTCCAAACATTATAAGCAAGTAGAGTAAATAAATAACAATGACTTCTGCCAATAGAACTGTCATGTGAATATTAAAGATAAATATTTGATATTATAATAAAATAAAGTGTGCAGTTGAAGTAAAAATAATAAGTGTGCATTACACAATATTATCATACGTCACAGAAATGCTACACCAAGCTTCTGCTAAAATTTCTGTACTCAGGAAATAAAACGAAACATTAATCATAAAATAAAAATATGACGTCATAATAATTAATTAAAGTGTCTGTGAACTTGAGGAAATTATCGTATACTTATAAGAACAAACTCTGGAGCATTCCCTTCAACAATTAAAATAGAGAATCAAAACAATTAAAAATCCTAACTAACATAAGTTCCAACAATTAACAATCAACTTCACGTCCATTTCACCTGTAAGTTATTTAAACATAAGTTTTGACCAATTTTATTAATCGAAATCAAATGTTCATTATTACATTTTGAAAAGTGGCCCGTCGTTTATTAGGCGTGAAGATTCGCAGCTCTCGGTCAGTATCGGCCTCCCTCGAGTGTAGTCGGCTCATCCACCACCCAAACTGTTCTTTAGGCGCGGTCAGTGAAGGTAATGGCGTGGAGTGATGTCGGCGAGAACTTTTCTCTTCTTGCTGCTCGTGTCGGTTGTGTTAGGGTGGGGACAGTCATCAAGATGAAGAACTATTTATTTTATTAGACACTTGTGATGACACTAACCCTAGTTGGCACAGTTTGAGCGTAAACTTCACACGCTTGCTAAGTATCTAACAGAACTCGCGGCATGGGCAGGCTGGTTCGCTAGTTAGTATGCCACCATAATGTTGAGTGTGCAAACTGAGTGGTTAAGTTACGTGTGAATACGTGTGAAAGTTGATGTACAACCCAGGATCAGTTCATCGGGTGATAAGCACCAAAATACATAAGGGGTGGCGTCCACATCACACACAAATGACACTGGAAACCTCACAGTGTCCAACAATCACACTTTTCACAGTCTTTATTACTCTTCATAAAGCTCTGCTTCCAAATTCAACGTATTTAAATGAAAAATATTAGCTACATTTGAAAGCAGTATATGTACAACAATTAACACGTGATACAAGAAAATAACTCGTTAGATTCTTATTGCGTCATCATGCAAACAACGATGTCTAACTGTAGAAAACACACAAGTTATTATAATCAAAACCTTGGACATTAATATCAATACACAATTATGCAATACATTAAACAAGGAAACATTGAAGAACAGTAGTAAAGACGACGCATTGAAGAGAGACTTTTACAACCACGATGGCTAACAATGGATTACCTCAGATGAACTACCACAAACCTCTTGGAATTTCATCTCTACGGGAACCACGGTTAGTAATCATCTGATTAAAGTGTCTATGTGAATTAATGATGAGAGCATGATGATTTGTAGTTAAAGAGACGGGGTCCCGTATAACTGTATTTTTCAGCCAAAAATAGATTTCCTGCAGTCACGAGTCCAGTACATCTCAGCGTGTGTCAAAAAAATGTAATTTTTCGAAAAGAAATTTGGTACGTAGTGAGTACTGTAGCGAAGTGCTGGTAAGACAGTTTATAACTTGGTACAGGCAGGCTTAGCTCGTTGCTCCCGTGGTTAGGCTGAGTAGAAAACTTCAATTCTTCGTTAGCTCGCGTAACATAATACACTCGGCACTCCTTTTCTTTAAGCGCAGGTTTCTTTAAAACAATTTCTTTTCAGCTGCCATAACTATATGTTCCTTGCATGCTTGGGGAAGAGTGCATACACAGGCGTGGAATACAATTTTCCGGCTGCGGCATGATGCATCGCGCCAAATCAAGCCTCTCTGGGCTGCTACATAATTACATAATATCTACAATTCCACACAATTAAATAATAAAGCTGACCCTCTCATTTCCCCCAAACAAACCAAATAAAAGCAGCTGTATTTGCATATACTCTTGCTATCGGATCGTAACACTTCTCAATAATATCAAATTGAAATTCCCTATTATTCTGCAGAGNTTTGCATATACTCTTGCTATCGGATCGTAACACTTCTCAATAATATCAAATTGAAATTCCCTATTATTCTGCAGAGTTGGGGCAAGTAAGCTCTTAACAGTTGGCCTTCTTCACACCTGTTACATTATATGGTCCGCTACACAGTGGTAGAAGCTTAGCACTGATAAAGTCCCAGAATTTGCTTACATTCACTGCCTTGACTAACACGTTGGCCGACATGTACTGTTTTAATTCGTGATATTTTAGTTAACTGTTTTCTCTTCTCGGCTGCTAAATTAAGTCTCTGCCCCACCAACAATTTAAGCTCGTCTCTAACTTCTCTCTCCTGTAGATGCGTCTCCTCTACTGTAGTTGGGGGAACTGGTAGTTTCCCAGGGTCAAAAATGCTGGATAGCCGTCCAGTCATAATATCCATAAGGGTAAACGTGGTTGATTCACGAACTGTGTTATTCATGGCGTATGCTAACTACGGTACCTTGTCACGCCAACATTTCTGACTCTGGTAGCAACATATTCGTAGCCNTTATTCATGGCGTATGCTAACTACGGTACCTTGTCACGCCAACATTTCTGACTCTGGTAGCAACATATTCGTAGCCAATTCCTCAGTAATTTCATTCGCCTTTCCACGGGGTTGCCTTGCGGGTGTATTACAGCGGCCGTAGTGGGCAAACTACTTAATTTCTTGGTACTCTCTTGCCAGAATTTGCTATTAAATAGAGTACCCTTATCGGACAAAACACACTTAGGCTGGCCGGCTTCTTCTATGAATAATTTCAACNTTATTCATGGCGTATGCTAACTACGGTACCTTGTCACGCCAACATTTCTGACTCTGGTAGCAACATATTCGTAGCAAATTCCTCAGTAATTTCATTCGCCTTTCCACGGGGTTGCCTTGCGGGTGTATTACAGCGGCCGTAGTGGGCAAACTACTTAATTTCTTGGTACTCTCTTGCCAGATTTTGCTATTAAATAGAGTACCCTTATCGGACAAAACACACTTAGGCTGGCCGGCTTCTTCTATGAATAATTTCAACNTTTGCTATTAAATAGAGTACCCTTATCGGACAAAACACACTTAGGCTGGCCGGCTTCTTCTATGAATAATTTCAACTTGGACAGGACCGTTCGTGCGTTAGCCTTAACTATTGCTTACAACTTTGTAAACTTAGTTAACACATCCACGATAACAAACATGTAAGATACACAGTCTTTGGACTGAGTAAGCGAACCAAATAAGTTAAATGAAATTAAGTCAAGTGGGCGTTGCGGAATAACAGGTTGTATTTCTCCCATCAAATTCTCCTGTGCGTGCTTGCATTTCTGACACATGTCGCATGAGTGAACGTGTACTGTAACAGCTTGCTGCATCCCCTTGTTATAAAATTGACGTCTCAGGACCTCGTAGGTTTTCTTGAAGCCTACATGACTTAACATTTCAGGTGTAGCAATTACTAAATTTTGCAGCACCTTGCCTGGAATTACTAATTTCCAATCGTCCTCAAATTTAGTTTTTGACTTACTATGATAAAATAAAATGCCATCTCTACTGACACAAAATATGGTATGTAGCTCGTGTTCTGGTGGTAATTGCGCAAGCTTGCCAAAAATAACTTTACAAAATTCATTATTATGCTGCTTTCCACTAATATCATTAAAATTCTTCAGGCCACAAATAGACGCACTTGCTTGCTTCTTCACTAGAGCAACCACGTATTCTTGAGGTTTTCTATCACAATGTGGGGGCTCGTCGTCTGATATGCGGCTTAAACAATCAGCTGTAGCATTGATCGTTCCTTTAATGTGCTGTTATTCAATATAGTATTCTTGTATTATTAGCGCCCATCTCGTGAGTCGACTACTAAAAATTTTGCCGCTATTCAGGCTGAGTAAGGCTTGAAGGTCAGTCGTCAAAACAATTTTCTCCCCTAGGAGTAAGTTTCGATATTTGTGCAAAGCCCAAACTACTCCTAGCATTTTATTCTCCGCTACAGTGCAATTACGTTCGGGCTTTCTTAAGGTGCGGATTTCCATTGCAACTGTCTTTTCCACTCCGTCACTGTCTAGCTGAGTAAGCTTAGTCCCTAAGGCATAAGCCGAGGCGTCCGTGTACAGATAATAAGTAGCGTATATTCTTGGGTGATTTGTTACGTGTTTATCTAAAAACAACTGCTTAACGGCTTCAAATGCTAGTTGTCGTCGCTCGGTCCATTCCCAGAAAACATCTTTCTTTAATAGCTTGAACAGTGGCAATGCAGTACTGGCCACTTTATCAGAGTAGTTTCTTTAGAAACCGACTATACCCAGAAATACTCACAGCTGTTTTACATTACGTGGCGTAGGAAAATGTGTGATGTCAATTAATTTATCTGGAGCAGTACGTATGCATTCTGGTGTATGAATGTGACCAATAAAAGGGACTTCTTCTCTAATCAAAGATTTCTTTAATTTAACTGTCATGCCTGCTGCGGATAATTTTAACAACACAATATTAATGTGGTTCAGTTGCTCTTCAAATGTGGCTGACACAATCTGAATATCGTCCAAATACGATCTTGCAAATCCTGTGCGATCTTCGCCTAATGCAATATTCATGCAGCGGGTAAACTGTGCGGCGGCATTACAGAAGCCAAACGTCAATACTTGAAATACGTACTGTTGGTTTCTCAATAAAAATCCGATGTATTTTCTGCAGTTCTCTTTCAACGGAATTTGTCAATAACCATATGTTAAATCTATTGTGGTCATGCATTTCACACCTTAATATAACCTTAGCATTGCCTCCGCAGGGTTTGGAATTTCCATGCTTTTTACAGTGATGCGCTTGATGCACTGTCCGTCCAAACATAAACGTACTGTATTGTTTTTCCTGACACATACCATGGGACCAGAATAAGGGCTGGAATAATTCTGAATGATATTCCATGACAGCATTAACTGTAAATATTAGGTCGCTTTAGATAAATATTTAGCAGTTGTCGGACAAGTTTTACTGTGAAGTGGTTCACCCGGAATTACTTGTATGTCAGCCTGAAAAAGTTTATATCTGCCTGTCTTCTCTGAAAATATGAGCTGTAAGTAACTGTTCAAGAATTTGATTCTGGTTTCTGGTGATAGCATCCACACTTGCAACCGCCTGGTAAATATCTTCCATTGAGGCTAAAACTGTAGGATTTAGACACTTGCTTACTGGACAAATTTCACTTTTCAAAGAGCACACAAAACTGTCTAAAAATTTCCATACTTCTAGAGAGGTTACAGTATTTAATGCGTTTTCATGTGTGTGTGCTAACAAGTCATCCGCCAAAATCCAAGCTAATTTTGTAGTGTGGCAAAATTTTTGCTCCTAAAATTAAATGTTTACTTACGCCTTTTATAACTACTGCAGTAACTGTCTTCAAATTTACTAGGCCTTCAATGGTCAAAAGCACCTTTTCATATACTACTGGACTTGATCTGTATGTAGCTCCCACAATGCGTAAACTAGGCACTGGAAAAACTGTTAATTGCATGAGGCAGATGAAAAGCCTGTATGTAGAACTTTAGCAGGGCTTCAGAAAATATTGAAGTAACCGTAAATCGTCTATACTAGCCTATCTCTCGGGCAACCCTTCGCTCTCACGATCCGGACGGGCAAGGGAAGTGTTGCAGTCCAGCAAAAATGTAACAATAGAAGATATAAAAGGGGTCTTTGGTGCGGAATTCATGATTCGGAACTCGGAGCCACCCGCCACTTCGGTTGTCGAGGTGGCCTGCTACGGCCACGTTATCTACAAAATGGCCCGCGTCACCCCAAAAATCACATCCGAAATTAATTATTATATATACAAAAAAAAACTTTTTCACCATGATTAAAAAAAATTAATTGGAAAAATTAGCGAAACAGATTTGAAGCTCTTCGAAGCAAGAACCGAGAAATCCTCAGGTGAGCAAGAGGATTAGAGACGATTAGCGGAACGAGACACTTAATCCTCAGAGCAGTAGAAGAGTATTTGAGACTCCTAGCCAGGTCAAGCAGGCCGGGGAGGATCAGCAGACCTGACCCCTTCCCGATCCCGACCAGCAAAGACAACGTACACACCCCCTTAGCACCCCACCAGACTCATCTTCACCGTCATCTCAAACCCTCCATCCGCCCTCGGGATATTGTTATAGAAAATCCCAAAACATCTAAAAAAAAACTTGTAAAAATCGAGAAAAAAAACGTTAACCTTACACTTATCCCGCCCACCCTCGCCTTACTACCTCCCCCAACACAACCATTCATAAAAAATTGAGAAACACCCAACCTCATCTCACCCCCTCCCCAAAAACCAACAATTCATAAAAAATCAAGAAAATGGCAAAAAAATTAAAAAAGTTTTTACGAATAATCGTAAAACATAGCGTTAACCTCACATTCACTCACCACCCCCACCTAACCCCCTATCACCAACCACCAACCAATCATAAAAAACGAGAAAAATCGCCGAAATCGAAAAAAATATTCTGAAAATCGAGGAAAATATAACGTTTACCTCACACTCGCCTCGCCGCCCTAACCAACAAGCCCTATCCCGCTCTGCCTCCGCCCAAACACAAAATNGCCCACCCTCGCCTTACTACCTCCCCCAACACAACCATTCATAAAAAATTGAGAAACACCCAACCTCATCTCACCACCTCCCCAAAAACCAACAATTCATAAAAAATCAAGAAAAATGGTAAAAAAATCAAAAACGTTTTTACGAATAATCGTAAAACATAGCGTTAACCTCACATTCACTCACCACCCCCACCTAACCCCTTATCACCAACCACCAACCAATCATAAAAAACGAGAAAAATCGCCAAAATCTAAAAAAATATTCTGAAAATCGAGGAAAATAAAACGTTTACCTCACACTCGCCTCGCCGCCCTAACCAACAAGCCCTATCCCGCTCTGCCTCCGCCCAAACACAAAATTATAAAAATTCCAAAACAATCGCAAAAAATCGAAACATTAATTTTAAAAATCGTGAAACTTATAATGTTACCTATCAATCCCCTTTCGCTCACCTAACCCCCTCCCCCAATCATAATCAACACATCGACTATTTACCACCACCCTCCGAATCGTAAAAAATCGACAAAAACTAATACTGATACATCACTGACTCCGACACCCATGTTAGCTGTTGGTGACCTAGACCTTAACCCCAATGACCTTGAAAACCAATAATTTAGAAAAAATTGTAAAAATTCGAAACAAATTCATAAAAATCGACAAACATATTATGTTACTAACTCCGACCCCATCTTGAATGTTGGTTACCTTAACTTTAACCTCATTAACCTTGAACTCTAAAAATTTAAGATAAAATATAAATTAAAATATTGAAGAAACCTTTATGAAAATTTACGATAGTACATTACTGACTCCTACAACAATGTTGAATGTTGGCGACCATAAACTTAACCTAAATGCCCTTAAACAAGGAGCATCAAGAAAAAAATTGCGAAAAATTACAAAAACATGAAAATAACACGGCGGAAATAATTACACACCGAAAGCAAAAAAAAGCAAGTTGGATGTGTGTAACCCTAAAAGTTTGATTCTCGTAAATATGACAGTGCACAGCCACTCCCTGGTACGACAATCAGCAGACGACTGAACTCCCGCCTCTATATTTCATCGGCTATATAGTCGATCCAACTTACGACCCTTAAAGCGAATTATTGACTTTCTACAGCACACTTCCCCCCTATCCACAACCCGCTAACACCTATTGTTGCTTCACTTACCTCGCCACTTACTTAACATAGCTCAGCCCCCATCAGCATCCATGCTTGCAACAAACCCACCACCCGACCACCCCCTCCCACTACAAAGTTACTCATCATAGCCTGTCCCCTCACCATCCAATCTCGCTATCAACCAACCACATGAATCTCCACCCCCTACCCATTTAGTGTCCAATTCTCAATTGGTTCCTGAAGATACATAACTCTACCCAAGACTGACTCTTGTCAATNCCCTCAAAGTTACTCATCATAGCCTGTCCCCTCACCATCCAATCTCGCTATCAATCAACCACATGAATCTCCACCCCCTACCCATTTAGTGTCCAATTCTCAATCGGTTCCTGAAGATACATAACTCTACCCAAGACTGGCTCTTGTCATTACCAATTCCTGTAATTATTAGAACAGTGGACAAGACTAACCCACCATACAACCCACCTATATCAACAGCTGATGAGAACTACATCACAAAATATTCCCAATAGCTTGCAAATCTTCACAAAACATTTCAGCCAAAGTTGGATGAGCAGGCCAATTAAGTAGTTGCGAAACATTCCTCAAAAATATTTCCCAGATCATTCGTTCGCCTTATAGAACTCAGCCGATTTTAATCTACCCGAATAAGGCATAATAATTCAGATCCAACATGATCCTTCTCCTGCACACACTAGCATACATTTTATCTAAAANTACCCGAATAAGGCATAATAATTCAGATCCAACATGATCCTTCTCCTGCACACACTAGCATACATTTTATCTAAAACAGACTCTCGAAAACTATTGTAAACACAACTAAATTAATAAGTCTACCAGAGAAGCAGAACGGACAGAATAAGAAATTTAACTCGCATTATGTACACATAAATTTAATTCATTTACTTATTATATACACTATATCTTCCTAATTCTTTCATATATTGGAACTTTACATTTCTAAGAATTTTGCAGATCATGGCTAGTAGCCAACAGTACTGATATAACATCAATCCTTCAGTTCACTAACGATAGAAGATAATCTCGTTAATATGCGAGAAATTTCCATCTTGTTGCAAAGCGGTAAAATGTCTGAGTTTATTAACAAGTTCATTCGGGTGTTCGGTAAACATGTAGTCAGTATTCTCAGTGTCTTATGCCTTCTTCATTTCACTCGTTGCAGCAAATGAACGACCTTTCTTGACACCTTCTGTTTTCTTCAAACCACTTGTCGAAGGCAACTCGTTTGTGATATGTGCGGGAACATTGATAGAATCATTATACTTCACATCATATACTTTATCAACACTGTCTTCATAGTCATTATCATCAATGCTGTCATCATGAACGTCTTCACATCCTAATTCATCCTCAATATCAAGATTACTTTTCTTTGTAGGAGTGGCATGGTCATCATCAGTACTTAGAGACGACGACCATTTATTTTGAAGTTCTTAGACTTCACATGAAAGTCTTGCAAATTAACATTCCACACATACTGACTCTACTGCACTCATTTTGTCTTTAGCATTAAATGTTTCTTCAATATCGCCTGACGAATCATTACCCACTCATGCAGCATGGAGCATTGGCGATATAACTTGCTGACTCCCAGTAGATGAACCCTTGCTGATCTCGATGTTTTCCTTCAATGTATCACCTTACATAAACTGCTCGGTACCAATATCGTATTGTTTCAACGCGCGAAAATGATACCTCGTAGAGGCGGTTCCCTCATGTCGCCCAGCATGGCAGCTTTTGTTGAAAATCTTTTCACATTAGCAACACTGTTTTCCATTTAATTTTCCAGCAGTGGGAGAAGGTACGTCCATAGAGGTAAACTCTATAGTAGTCTTCGTACAATCATTGGCTTGCATCATATTCACGAAAAAACTGAAGGTCTTTCTACAGTAGCAAGTTGTGTATATATTTTGCCTAGCTGCTACTCTCTATATAAACATACTAAAAATATTTCATGAGTGAGAATTAATTATTCTTATGCATCCTTTCAATATGATATTTTATTTCGTTCTTTGATCGCATAACCATGCAGTTACATCTTCAACAGTTTCTCTCAGACAAGTTTTTTGCTCTGCAAATGACCCCCTAAATTACCACTAAATGATGCCTAAATGACTCCCAAATTACCCCGTAAATGACACATAAATGACCCCATAATGGCCCCCAAATGACCCCTATATGACCCCCAAATGACATTAAATGACCCTTGCTCTGCAAATGACCCATTATGCTCCGCAAATGTCTCCTGCTCCGCAAATGACACTTCCTACTCTTAAAATGACCCCTGCTGCTCTGCAAATGACTCCTCCTGTTCTGCAAATGACACCACCTGCTCCACAAACGACCACTACTGTTCCTCAAATGACCCCTACTGCTCCGAAAATTACCCCTCCTGCTCCGCAAATGACCCTTTATGCTCCGCAACTGACCACTCACACAATCCTTGCTTCGCATTCATGTAGTGGTTTGCTGGTTTTTTATGTTGTAA